>VZTM01006208.1:1813-29473 GCA_013400555.1 Jacana jacana | reverse complement strand
GAAAAATGAAATTCTGTCACTCTTGCATCATTGAAGGTTTATTTATTTATTTTTTTAAGTATGAAAAATATATATAGTGTGTGTATCCTTCCTGAGTGAAAAGTACTGTTTATTTACTCTGGAGTAAAATCTTTAATTCTTTAATGTTAGTCTTTCATAATGGTCTTGCAATTGAAAAAAAATAAAATTATATGTAGGAGATGTATTCTGCAGATTAAATAACTTCCTGGTTTTGTTATCTCAATAAAATATAAGCAAGTAATAATTTTGCTGAAACATAGTGTACTTGACAGTTTAGGAAAATTTGTAATCTTCTGGTTATTACAATACTATATATTTAGAGTATTCAATATTACAACATTAAAATGTCCTCTTTGTAAGCTGATAAATAACCTTTCTTTACAAAATGTCCACATACCAAAATTTATTTTTCCAGCAAATTTTATCTACAAAACTGAAGTATGTCTAATGATTTCCTGGTGCTAGGTATAAATATTATTTTTGTAGCTTATGTACACTTCAATTAACAAATGATGGTTATGATTATAAAAAAGTCTAACCGTGTATCTAAAGTAATTTAGTGCAAATAACTAATTTTGTTATTCTTCCTCTTCTAAATTTCAGAATTTTTCCAAAATCTCAATAGAAAAAGGAACAACAGTTACAGGCCTCCTTAATGATTGTGCAGTTTTGATGCATCAAAACTCAAATGAGTTCTATCATAAAATACTTTTGCCCAATTAGTACTTAACCTAACTACTGCCAAGACAGGGAATTTGTTTCCAAAGACACTGATTTACTGACATTAAAAAAAAAAAAAACCAAAAACAAAAACAGAGAAAGAAAGCAGTACTTGACATCAGAATAGAGCAGCAGAAATTTGTTTTTGTGAGGGTCTTTTTTTATGTAACAGGGTTTTGTTAAATGGTCTTATTAATAGTTTTTGTTTCCAGCAATGTGCGAGTAGAAGTGTTGGTGTCACTGGCTAGAGGCACCAGAATTTTTTAGCTCTATCTAAACATATGATTGCTACAAATCTGGGAAAACCTGCTTTTGTAAGACTGTTGCTACTCCTTACCAGCCTACTTTGTATTATTTGTTCTGTAGTCCTTCTATTATTGTCCATGACTTAGTCAGACTGAATCACTTTTGAGATCATGAAAATGTGCTAAAGTGTTAAGTAATGGTTGTTGGCATTAGAAATATTCTAGGTGAATCTGGCTGTTTTTCCATGTTCCTTAAAGAAAGATAATAATGAGATTCATTGTGTTTCATTTAAAAGATTTCTTATATAAAACTCTAGTAGATTAGGACATAAAGTTTTCTTTTTTCTCTGTATGGCAACCTCACATAGACCAGAGGCAATTGGAATTCTCATAGATCTAAATCTGCATAGTGACTCCCAATCTTGAGACTAAAGTAACAGTTCTAAAGTCTTAGCCCTGCTGAAGACAACAGGTAGAGTCAAATCAATCCACCTAAGGATTCTGGTGTAGCTGCCATTCAGGTTAGGACACAACTCTTCTCATACTTCTGATTAGATGAGTTTGTGCATTATAGCTCAAAATTGTTGCTGAAACAGATCACCTGCCAAAGTTGATGGGAATTGCATTACTATATACCTGTCACATGCAGGACTAAGATATTTCCATCTGTTCTCAACTCTTAGTACTCAGCTTCCAAAAAGAATCAAACTTTGCGATATATTTTCCTTAATACCTACATATGCAATGTTTTTCTTAATTTAAAAACTACAACCCACTTATATTTTGTATGAGTGGGTAGTTGAATACATAAACAGAAGAAAAAAGGCTTGTATTCAACCATAACAGGCTTTCAAAGCAATTTCAAAGAAACAAACATCATATGTCATGCCTTTTTTTTTATTTTTTATTTTTTTTTAATGTTATGTCAAGCTGTTCAAGCTTGGCTTTTCATTCCTCTGGTAGTAAGATAACTGGTATTTTAGCTAGCTCTCCCATACAGGCGATTTAAGCAAGATTACTGTTTGGTGCATTCAAAATGGAATTGACAACCAGTTCAGAGAGAGGAAG
The DNA here is from genome assembly GCA_013400555.1 of Jacana jacana. Classification (NCBI taxonomy): domain Eukaryota; kingdom Metazoa; phylum Chordata; class Aves; order Charadriiformes; family Jacanidae; genus Jacana; species Jacana jacana. Next base: position 27,419 of record VZTM01006208.1, on the reverse strand, counting down.
AGTGGGTTTCTAATATGAAAAATTGTCTGCTTCCTTGAATTTTACTAGTCATGTCATGTTACATTAGACAGAGTAATAGAACATTAGCTGTGTAATGAGACATGACTGCTAAAATGTAAAGGAGAACACACTTTCAGATTGGCTGGTCCTGTTGAAAGTGATAGTTTGCATCTAATCTGCAACGCTTGTAGATATTATGCAAACCAGCTGTTTGTGAATTCCAGATTGTTTGGAAATTGGAAGAAGTGTCAGATACATCATCAAACTCTCAAAACATTTCTGTAGCTTACCTTTGGTTTCTAGATAAAAGGAAGTTTTTGAGAAACACAATTATAAGTTATTTTCATATAACACTTGACAGTTTTCCTTAGATCCTTTGGGCCAGAACTTCAATTGAACTATAAGGTGCTTTGTTTTACTGAAGTCAACAGGGCTTCAAACATTTAAGCAATTTTAAGTCCAGTCTGTTTTAGAGAGGTGCAACCGCATCAAGTTTTATAGTACTTAACAATGTAATAGTTAACAATGTGGGTCTGAAATTATTTTTCTTGTTGTGAGCTTATATGCCATTACAACTAAAATATTTAATAGAAAGTCTTTGCAGAAATTTTATCAGGAAAGAGAAAGGTAGAGATTTTAATTTCAGATTATTTTGAGTAAATAGCTGACCCTTGAACTTCAAGGTATGAGGTGTGTTCTCTAACCAGAGTTGCCAGACATTTTGAGGCATGCTACATGATCTCCTCTGTTCCATGCCAGATTTCAAAAGGCTTTCTTTCCACTCCTTTCTCAACCACTAGTAAACAAGAGCAATTTTCAGACCCCTGATGTTTTTGTGTGCTATAACTTTGTGTTTCAACCATATCTCATAGCAAATCAAACCAGCTGTTTCAAAATCTGAACATTTCTAATATTTTGTCTTTGCAGCACTAGTACCTGTCCCAGCAATGTCCCAGCAATGAGGAACTGGCTGGATGGCTGCACTCAAAGGGTTGTGGTCAATGGCTGAATGTCCAAGTGGTGGCTAGTAATGAGTGGTGTTCCTCATAGGTTGATACTGGGACCAGTGCTGTAAAACATCTTTGTCGGAGATGTGGACAGTGGGATAGAGTGCACCCTCAGCAAGTTTGAGGATGACATCAAGCTCTGTGGTGCAGTGGGCATGCTGGAGGTAAGAGATGCCATCCAGAGGAACCTGGACAGGCTTGAGAGAGGTGGGCTAGTGCAAATCGCCTGAAGTTCAACCAAGCCAAGTGCAGGGTCCTGCACCTGGTATGTGGCAATCCCAAGCACTAATGCAGGTTGGGCACAGAATGGCTGGAGAGCAGCCCTGAGGAGAAGGATTTGGGAATGATGGTAGATGAGAAGCTTGGATTTGGGAATGATGGTAGATGAGAAGCTTGACATGAGCCAGCAGTGTGCACTGGCAGTCCAGAAAGCCAACTGAATCCTGGACCACATCAAAGGAAGCTTGGCCAGCAGGTCGCAGGAGGTGATTCTACCCCTTTACTTTGCACTCGTGAGACCCTACCTGGAGTACTGTGTCCAGCTCTAGAGTCCTCAACATAGAAAAGAGATGAACCTATTGGAATGGGTCCAGCAGAGGGCCATGAAGATGATCAGCAGGATGGAGCACCTCTCCTATGAAGACAGGCTGAGAGAACTGGGGTTATTCAGCCTGAAGAAAAGGCTCTGGGGAGACCTTACTGCAGCCTTCCAGTATCTGAAGGGAGCTTACAGGAGAGCTGGAGAGGGATTCTTTGTCAGGAAATGTAGTGACAGGATAAGGGGCAACAGTTCTAAATTGGAAGAAGGGAGATTTAGATTAAATACCAGAAAGAAATTATTTCCTGTGAGGGTGGTGAGGCACTGGAACAGGTTGCTCAGGGAAGTTGTGGATGCCCCATCCCTGGAAGTGTTTAAGGTGAGGCTGGATGGGGCTTTGAACAACCTGATCCCCATGGCAGGGGGATTGGAACTTGATGATCTTTAAGGTCCCTTCCAACTCTAACCATTCTATGATTCTATGATTCTATGCTCTGCATCATGTGGTAAGCCATTAGAACTCAATCATATTCATAAATTGTATTTTGTACCTGGAAAGGGGGAGCAAAATGGTTAGCATCTCATAATGGAGCCTTAAATACTAGGCACTAGATTTAGGTTTTGACTGTGTTAAGTAACACTGACAGAATAAATTATGAAAATAACCCAAGTAGTGGGAATGTGAGATTAGTTTGCTCAGTAGAATAAACATTAAAAAAAGGAAAGATTACATATATGAAAATGCACATCCAGAGAAAATCAGGAGATGTAAACTTCTAATGCTATTAAATCAATCTGCTCATTATGGCCCTTACATTTAATCTTTAGAAAAGCGATTCTACTTTCAAGTACCCTGGTTTGTTCAGAATAATGCCACTTTATTAAGATATGTGTGCTAGGCAAACCTAGCTTCTTCTGAAATCTCTAGGAATAGTCAAACTTACAAACATACTTTGAATAGAAAAAAAAAAACAAAAAACAACCAAAAAGAAGAGATTTGCTGGTTGAAGATGAACCTTTAGGAGGAAAACAGATAAGACTGAGTCTATGAACTGTTATGTATGTAGTTTTTTGTGAAATTTTATCATTTATTATTACTCTGCAATTGCAGTCTTATATATCTATACCAACCATAATTTAGCATCAGTGTAGACGATTTGACAATACTTGGCTTCCTCTGAGCAGAAGATGCCAAACTGCTGAAGTATATTATCAAGTACAAGTTTTAAGCTGTGCTGCCTTTATTCGCATCTTGGGAATCATATTGCTAAATCCTTATAAGGTGTCTTGAAAAAGCATCTCTTTAGGACTATATTTTTTCCTACATACACTTTTTATTTAAATTGAAGATGTCTCTGCTTAACTTACATTTTTAATAGCTGTGAAATCCTTTGGGTTCTTATTAGATTGAATCTAAGCAAAAAATTCTTTCATCTGGTCTGCTGTACAGATCTTTTATTTGAAGGGTAGAAACCTCTTTTATATATGTTGTGGTTACAGACTGAATCACAGAAGCATAGAATTATCCAGGTTGGAAGAGACCCCTGGGATCATCAAGTCCAACCATCAGCCCTACTCTACAAGTTCTCCCCTACACCAGATCCCTCAACACCACGTCTAATCTACTCGTAAACACAGTCAGGGATGGTGACTCCACCACCTCCCTGGGCAGCTGATTCCACTGACTGACCACTCTTTCTGTGAAAAACTTTTTCCTAATGTCCAGTCTAAACCTACCCTGCTGCAGCTTGCAGCCATTCCCTCTTGTTCTGTCGCTAATTGCCCGTGAGAAGAGACCAGCACTAACCTCTCTACAATGCCCTTTCAAGCAGCTGTAGAGAGTGATGAGGTCTCCCCTCAGCCTGTCTCTTTTGTGTTGAGGTGCCCAGCACTGGACACAATACTCAAGGTGTGGCCTCACCAGTGCTGAGTACAGGGGGACAATCACCTCCCTACTTCTGCTGGTGTCTTTATATTGCCAAAATGACCAAGTTTTATACATGTAGTTGAAGTTGCAGTCAAACAGGCAAAAAAAAAAAGAGAGGAGAAAATAACTTACAGTTTCTTTGTAACCTGGTATAAGGTCATGCACTTAGAGACTTCTTGGAATTTGTATTCATAGAACAGATTTTTCTCCAAATTCTGGTACCTTTTAGAAGCTTTGCACTGAAAACAGATCCAGAAGCAGGAATAGCCATCAGGTCATGCTTAGGCCATAGATACTGTGGTTGTAAGGATGATTTTACTGTAAAAAGATAGCTCCAAAAGACTGTATGCCTGGCCTTACTTCCAGCAAACCAATTTGTTGACAGCTTCTCAATATGGATTTCATCATGGAATCCATTTAAATACACAAAAGCAGAATTTGGAACTGTATTGTCAGGCCAGCTCATTAAAGCCAGGAAGGAAACCCATTATAGGTGCTGCCTGAAAGCCATCTTTCCTAGTCTTTTGACTTATGATGCTGACCAGAAATTGGCTAACTGATGTCTAGACTAAGTGAGAACTAGCGACAGCTGTCACTGATAAAAAAAAAAAAGCAGTAGAAAAAAAAGTTATACTGGAAAAAAAGAGTAAGAATCATTAAGTTACTAAGCTATGTAATTGTAAGACCTCTTTTCCATCTAAATTATTATTATTATTATTATTACTATTATTACTATTTATTGTTATTATTTATTGTTATTATTGATATTTACACAGGTAGATGCACACATATTTTAGTTGCAGGGGATTCCATTGTAGGATTACTAATAAAATATGCAGTGTCTTTTGTGGGAGTGCGACATATTACAAATCACTATGTAATACACAGACACAGTCTTTCTCACTGCAGGCAATAAAATAAAACAAAAACAAATTTAAAAATCTAGGCTACATAATTGAAGTTCCTCCTCATTATTCTGACATTAGCTAGCCTCAGGCTTTAGAATCTGCTCAATTGTAATGAATCGTTAAGAATTTAGTTGGACCAAAGAGAAGATAACACCTCATTGTACTTTGTTGTTTGCAAGATTTTAACAAAATAACATCTGCTATCTTAGATTGTGGATGATTTAATTTTTAAACACTTGTTTCCAACCTTTAATTTTCTGCAAAACAACCACATAAATTATTAATTCATCTATATTTCCTCAAGGCAAGCTAGACTTAAGGTCCTTCATAAATATTTAAGAATTATACTGCAAAATAAACAAAAACTTTCACTTAACTTTTAATTGCAAGTCCCAACAACCAGGAACAGCATCATCAGGTGGAAGCACATTTTTGTGAAAGGATATGGCATTTTTAGCTTGTCAAAAGTCAATGTGGTTTGCGCCATTTGCAAAATATGCATTTCATTAGCAATAAACACCAGGAAAAAAAAAAAAGGGGGGGGGGGGGAAGGGGAGAGGGGGAGGCAGTGTTCAGATCTAATCCTTGAAAGGCTTTCTGCTGGTTCAGAGGAGCATGAAGCTCAACATGTGTGCATCTGTGTATACGCTTTCTTCAGGAAGACATCTGTCGGTATTAATATGCTGTATTCTCCAGGCCCAAATCTGGGTTGCTGTTTAATTCTGGCATTGGTTCTGAGAAGTGAAGGTGATTTCAGGAATTGGGGCAAGCCTAACATAGTCCCAGCTGCCAACTTCTCCCCTTTGCCCAAAGGAATTGTTCTAGTAACTATGGATCACTGCATTTGCTCTACCTCACCACATCACCAGAGCAGTTTTCACCTGCTGGATAAAACAGCTCTCTGAACCCTTTGGAGTGGTGCACAGATCTGAGCAAAATTAAGATCTGGGTCCAAATTTAATAACGAGCTATTTCATATAAGATTGTTGTTTGCAATAAGTGTGATTTTCTATAAAATTTTCCAGGATTTTTCCCCATATTGCACATGAGAAAAATACTTTAGAAACATATTTACATATTTTCATGTTCCAGTCTTGCTTTGAGACAGATCTAATATTTTGAAAATAATTATTTATTAAATCTATGTATTTAGGCATAAAAATAATCATTAGAAACTTTTTTTTTACCCCCTAAGATAAAATCAGTGAATTGATTTTGGAGGTTCAGATCATACCTAGCCCTTTAAGAATTTTATGGAGACAGTAGCTAAATAAAAGTTTCAGTCGTTATTCCAAAGGAAGGAAAAGACAAGGTTTCAGCCATAAAATGCAAAAACTCAGGCTTAGTATTTTCATTTTTCCTCTAGAAAAGCAATACAATTATTTCCTTAAAAGATAAAACTTGATAAAAGTCCAACTCTGTGTAAAAGCAGGAAAAACAAAATACTCAGCTGTAACTGTTTCTGCTCTTTGCTTACTCTTCCAGTCCAATGCAGAGCATTTTGGACATTGTTCATAGGTATGGATTCTTCAGATCCGACTGTGCTCTCATTCATCCAGTGCTGCCCAGAATTAATTCCAAGGAAGTATACAAAATATGTGGATGTGAGAGTGCAGTAAGGGAGATTTAAACCAGGCCCATGAAAGTATTCCTCCTGCCTTGCCGTATGGGTATTGATTTCTCTCCCTCAGGCTGAATATAATTGCCTGCTCTAATTTAGCATTGATCTACCCACCCAAGTTTCTTAAAGCACTACAAGGGCATCATTGAAATTGTTCCTAATACCACCTTTGTGAAGCAGGATAGCTATAATTATTCACGCTTAGAAGATGGTGAGGGGTGAAAAGTGATTTGTCCTGAGCTATGTCGTGGAACAAGCCAGAATTAATGCATGAGACAATTGTATTGTGCCACATTCCTGTTATCAGATCACTCAGAGTTTTTCTAAAGGCAAAATATTTGCTCATCTAATTATTAGGGATTCCAGTGAAACATACTTGGTTAGATAATGAGTGTACAATGCCTGCTGCTGGTCATATCAGATGTGCCTATTGCCTTGACGTCTCTCCTGTCTTGGATTTTTCTACTTTCTTATTTTTTGTCTTTTTCTTCTACCCACTCTGCTTAAAGTGTAAGAGGCTTTTATTTCCTATGCTTCAGCTCTTGGCACTTGATTGTTGGTTTGTTCCCTGATAAGAACTTCTATGCATCGTTGCACGCAAGAAATAACACCTTGCTGCTGAGGATGACAAACATGATTTTGCTGTTCTGCTTTTTCATGTCATTTTACTTAGTAGTTCAAGAGAAATCAGCTGGGGTGCTAATGAGAAGAAACACGTACAAAGTATTTTGTATACACATCCAAGAGTTCAGAAAAAATTGCAGGTTCTAGCATATTTACTGGGAAAGCCCAGTGCTAAGGCAACATAGGCATTAGATAATTCTTTGAATCAGGTAGTAGCAATTAACCAAACTCAGAGTGGATATGAGATTGAATTTAGGCAGCTCCTCTATGCCATATATGTCTTGGAATCCATGAAGAGAGAAACACAAACAAAATCCCCCACCTAGCACACTATTACAAGGCTTGTAACCTGCACAGGGGCGAACATTTACAGATATGTTAAAATCTAAGGTGGACGTGACCTTTACCATGCTGATACTAGCTTTATCTGAAAGAAAAAGAAAAACATATTGATATTGGAAAACTGTACAATATGTACAAACTTCAATTATCAGCTATGCTACGCTACTCAATGCTTACACAGAGAAACCACAGGAAGGTCAATAGCACAGTACTTATCATTATTTGACCTCATTTTCTACACTGCTTGCCTTGAACAATGTAAGTCTTTGCATTTTTGGCCAAGAATTCTTATTTCAAAGTCCCATCTGGGCTGCACTTAGGGCCATGGATTAACTTTAAACATGTTTATAATATGAGCCAAATCGCTTTAGGCTTCACTGTTAACATTATAGGAAATTAGGGGTGTAGAGTATAGATTCCTTAGGCTGTTTCTTCTGAAGCATACATTTTTCAGCATAGGAGATGCAGGAGAGGTTAATGAATTCACTCTTACCTCCTGATAAAGCAAGGAAATTAAGCTGTATTTCCTTGCTCTGCCCTTACAAATGTGCAACACATGGGGAAAAAAAACTGTGGGGTTTTTTTGTTGGGGTTTTCAATTATTTATTTATTTATTGTGTATGTGCATTTTTTAGTTTTTGCTTGTTTGTTTGCTTGTTTTAAATAGTACCTAATCACATAGCCTTTTTCCAAGACACTAGTTTGAGGAGATGTTTGTGCCTAGCCAAGGCTTTCTGGTGAAGGTAATGACATAGAAAGGATCAAAGACATCCAGGCCAAAAATTTTGACACCCTCCACTATATAAACAAATATATGATCCCTCTCTATCTCTTATCAATATGATGATATATGCTACTGTAAAATATTTAGACTTTCTAATCTTTCCAAGTGTTGGACCTTGGGGCAAGCTGTCCTGCTTGCTTCCCATTAGTCTACATGTACAGCCAGAAGCTGCATGCTAGAAATGTAATGATATTTTTAGGCTTACACACATTATAACACAGGGAATCATGCCTGACATTAACAGAGAAAATATAAGCCTATCACAGTCTGTCAGCATTTACTGCATTTTAAGGTCTCCTGGAAACACATCTGAGTCCCGAGTTGCACAATTACCATGAAGCTCTATTGCCACAGAATCAAAGAACCACAGAATTGTCATGGTGGGAAATGACCTCTGAGACCAAGTCTAACCACACACAGAGAAAAAATACCTACAATCTCAGCCACTAAATCATGCCACTAAAGCATCCCCTGAAGTCCCACATCTACATGTTTCTTAAATACCTCCAGGAATGCTGACTCAAGCACCTCTCTGTGCAGACCATTCCAGTGCCTGACCACTCTATCAGTAAAGTAATTCTTTCTAATACCTAATGTGAACCTCCCCTGCTACAACTTCAGACCGTTTCCTTTGGTCTTCTCATTATTTACTAGGGAGAAGAGGTCAACACACACTTCTCTACAGCCTCCTTTCAGGCAGTTGTCAAGTGCAATGATGTCTCTCCTCAGCCTTCTCTTCTCCAAACTAAACATGCCCAGTTCCCTCAGCCTCTTCCCATATGGCTTGTTCTCAGAACAACTCACCAGCTTGGTGGCTATCCGCTGGACATGCTCCAGCACTTCAATGTCCTTCTTGTAGTGTGGGGCCCAGAACTGAACCCATTACTCGAGGTGAGGCCTCACCAGAGCTGAGTACAGAGGTACAAACATTTCCCTACTCCTGCTAGCCACTCTTCCTGATAAAAGCCAGGATGCTGTTGGCCTTCTTGGCCACCTGGGCACACTGCTGGCTCATGTTGTCCACCAGCACCCTCAGGTCCTTTTCTGCTGGGCAGCTTCCCAGCCACTCTTCCCCAAGCCTGTATTGTTGTCTGGGGTTGTTGTGACCAAAATGCAGGACTCAGCACTTAGCCTTATTGAACTTCATTCCATTGTCCCTGGCCCATCAATCCAACCTGTCCAGGTCCCTCTCTAGAGCCTTCCTACCCTCAAGCAGATCAACACTCCCACCTAGTTTGTTGTCATCTGCAGACTTACTGAGGGTGCACTCAGTCCCCTCTTCCAGATCAATGATAAATATATTAAACAAAACTGATGCAAAAACTGAGCCCCGAGGGACACCACTGGTGACCACTTGCTAACAAGATTTTACCTCATTAATCACAACTCTCTGGGTTTGGCCATCCAGCTGACTTTTACACAGTGAAGGGTATTCTTGTCTATGCCATGATTTGCCAGCGTCTTCAGGAGAATGCTGTGGCTGACTGTGTCAGTCAGCCAACCAAACTCCAGGCAGACAAGGTCCATAGCCTTCCCGCCATCCAGAAGTTGGGTCATACGCTCATAGAAAGATATTAGGTTAGTTAAGCAAGACCTCCCTTTCATAAACCCGTGCTGGCTGGCTCTGATCCCTTGGCTGCCCTGCAATTGCTGTGACAGCTCACTCAAGATGATCCTCTCCATGACCTTTCCTGGTACAGAGGTCAGGCTGACAGGCCTGTAGTTCCCCAGATCCTCCTTCCAGCCTGTCTTGTAGATGGGCATCACATTAGCCACCCTCCAGTAGTATGGTACCTCCCCTGTTGACAAGGATTGTTGACAAATGATGGAGAGGGTCTTGGTGAGCTCACCCGCCAGCTCCCTGAGTACTCTTGGGTGAATCTCATCTGGCCCCAGAGACTTATATGTGACTAGGTGCAGAAGCAGATCATTAACTACTTCCTTCCGGGTTATGGAGGGGTTGTTCTTTTCTTCATCTTTATCTTCTAGATCAGAAGGCTGTACACCCTGGGGATATCTGGTATGACTATTACAGACAGAGGCATAGAAGGCATTAAGTATCTCAGTGTTTTCCTTGTCCTTGGTTGCAATGTTCCCCCCTGCATCCAGTAAAGGATGGAGATTCTTCCTGTCTCTCTTTTTATTGCTGTCCCTTACGTCAGTATTGTTGTCCCTTATGCCCAGCCCTTCAGCTGGGCTTTTGCCTTCCTAATTTTCTCTCTGTATAACCTAATGAGATCTCTGTACTCCTTCTGAGTTGCCTGTCTCTTCTCCCAAAGATAAACTCCATTTTTTTTCCTAAGTTTCACAAAAGCTCCTTTANCCAAAGATAAACTTCATTTTTTTTCCTAAGTTTCACAAAAGCTCCTTTATTCAACCAGGCTGGTCATTTCCCCCCCCCCACCCCCCTACCCCTGGGCTTTAATCTTGCAACACATGGGGACAGCTTGCTCCTGGGCTTTTAAGATTTCCTTCTTGAATAGTGTCCAGCATTCCTGGATCCCTTTGCCCTTCAGGAATATCTCCCAAGGGACTCTCTCNTTCTCTCTGTATAACCTAATGAGATCTCTGTACTCCTTCTGAGTTGCCTGTCTCTTCTTCCAAAGATAAACTCCATTTTTTTTCCTAAGTTTCACAAAAGCTCCTTTATTCAACCAGGCTGGTCATTTCCCCCCCCCCACCCCCCTACCCCTGGGCTTTAATCTTGCAACACATGGGGACAGCTTGCTCCTGGGCTTTTAAGATTTCCTTCTTGAATAGTGTCCAGCATTCCTGGATCCCTTTGCCCTTCAGGAATATCTCCCAAGGGACTCTCTCAACAGGCCAAAGTCCACCCTCTAGAAGTCCTAGGTGGAGGTTTTGCTAACCCCCCTCCTTACATCACTAAGGATTGAAAACTTCACCAACTCATGATCACTAAGCCTAAGATGTTCTCTGATCACCACATCATGAAGGACTTAGTAAAGCCATGTCTAGGAGCAAGTGCTGCTTCTCTATGGCTCCAGTGCCAACCCAAAAGAGGAGAAAGCCTTTCCGCCACATGCTGACCTCCTTGTCTGCACAGACACTGCCTGTTCCCCTCTCCAGGTGCTTACACAGAAGCTGTTGTCTCACCTACCCTGAAAACTATGGCACAGGCAGTCTGTAAAGAAAGCAGAGAAGACTCATGTTCCTGGTTTGTATTGTGGTACAATATTGTGTATTAATTTATTGCGTGGAAATATTACTTCTGTCATTTTTTTTCCCCTCAAGTAACAGGGATTTTTGGGGGTATAAGCTATCAGTGCTCAAATAGTACATTTTGTCCATATGCTATTTTAAAAGGTATCTCTACCTGCAAGTGCAATTAGGCAAGAAATGGAGGTAATTGCTATTCTTAATTTTCCTTCTGCAGAATGAAATGGAGAACTTTCACTTTCTAAAAAAATATATACATCTCTTTATACTCTCAAAGGGAAGAATGACTAACTAATATGTAGCAAGCACTTTGTAGAAATAGCAGTGAAGAATTTTCAGCTTTATGGTGTTGTCCAGGAGGTAAGGCAGATAATAGCTTTCTCTGATAAAAGTTTCCCAGTCAAAGAAAAGCATTTAATAGCAGCAATACCTGAAGTGTATACTGTGCAACTTTAAGTATCACCTGAGCTGGGAAACAGCTGGGCATATTCATAGGGGCTTTTTGATAACCCCAGGACATAATGTGGCTCTGATCAGTTACAAGAAATAGGAATGTTTTTCATATGCATGACTTACTATGCATTTTAACTGGGAAGGGCAAGGTACTTATCAAGATAACACTGACAGGTGGCAGAGCAACTTGAACAGTACAAGAGAGAAATTCTCAGCCAGTGGGTGGCAAGAGAAAATGGGATAATGCTGACTGGTGTAAGCTGATAGTCTCCAATTACAGCCTTCTGATTGTTCAAAATAGGACATTGGGAGAGACCTGGACCACTAATGCTGCTAATTCTTATTTCCCCCCGCATTGGAGTTCCTTGATTTTCCTTAGAGTATCCTCTCACACTGAATGGAACCATGCTTTGTGCAACAACATCCAGGGTTATTTTGAGATGAAACAACTGAGAGTAACAGGTCTTTTCCTTACCTGCTTACAAAAGAACAGTCATTAGATTGTGAATCATGTAGCTGCAACTTATCTGTTTAAATGAAGACAGGTATTTTTCAGGCATCCTGAGTCATGGTTTCCTTTTATATCTTTTTTCCTTTGTCATATTTTGTTTCACCTTCCCCATGACCTGAATAAACTAAAAATGACTCAAGGATGATGCATTATCCTTATTGATAACTGTAAAGTTTATAGAAAGTTCTCTTTCTTATACCTTTTCACAGGAACCCCAGTTAGACTTGGATCTGAGGTGTTTTTATATTATATTTATATTTTGGTGAGGAGACAAGTGTTTGATGGATATAAAGGGATGGCTTTTCCAAAATTTTCTTTCCTTCAATCTTACTACCGTGTAATGAAAACGTTTCACTAATATTGCTTGCAAACTTCAACAGCACATAGTAGCNCTTTTGGTTCAGATGAACTACAGCAACTTGTAGTCACCTGAGAAAAGAGGTAAACTTGATCCTTCACATTTCCTTATTTGTGTCTAAATTAATCAATGCTATCTCAGTACTGTGCCAGTATCAGTAGCAACAAAATAGTAGAGGTCAGACTTAAAGTCGCTTTTACCTTCATCCACACACGTGCACATGCACATGAGAACTGTAAACACACAGACGTCTCTTGGCAGAACTATATGATTGCTACCTTTAATCATCTCTCAATAAATGAAAATAGTTTAAAAAACGCCTCTGTATTATCTGATAATGTATGGGGTTTGCTGCAGTTTGCATTAAGTGTGAGTTAATCTCTCACAAAATAATGTTTTACTAAGTCTCAAGGTTGGCTGTAGGACACACCATCTTAGCTAATATCACACAGGAGATCAGTTATTTCCCATTGTGATTCCCAATTGGCATCTTGCAGTGAGCTTGTTTACTGCTCTGCAGCAGAATGGATTGTCTGTCGTTAAGTACAAAAAAGCTGCATAAAAATAGTGTTAAGTCTTGGGCTTAAGCTGACAAATTCCAGCGAAGCCTAAATTAAAGATGAAGTATCAGAATAGCACTTGTTATGTGCAGTAATATTACCTTGGAATGGGAAAGGAAGACAGGGCAGGCAATAGCCTTTGTCTAGCCATTGCCATGACAGTCTTTTACTTGGATTCAGACTAGTAAGAGCTCTTTGAAAGGTCCTTGTTTTTCCTTTTCAGATTTCAACAGAACAATGTAAGTGGGCCAGCACTTGTAGGCTAGCTTTTGGTTCCATTATGATTTGAAATGGTTGAGTTATAAGAAGAGGATTTCTAATGGAGATGTTGAAAAATCTGGTACAGTGAAACTTTTGCTTTCTCTGTGTCAACAGAATCCTTAAAGACATGCAGTGAGATAAATAATATTTAGACATAAAACTAAAAAACAAGCATGCCAAACCCAAAAACACAGCAAGGGACATACTCTGGTTGCTGAGACAAGATGGAAATATAAGAATAGAACGATGGGTGAGAGGGGGAAAAGTGCTTTTCCAGAAGAGTAGATGGAAGGGGGACATAACTGTGAAACATAATAAGAAAAAAAGCCTTGACAAAGAGAAGCGAGAGAGAGAGAAAAAAGAAGAGTAATATTTTCTAGATAAACTACACACCCAGGAGAAGAATTAAAAATAAAATTTTATTTCAGGGCAATGTTATGCATTTTGGTACTCCTTTGCAGAGACAACATAAAATGAAGAATAAAACCAAGACAACTCAGACCTCTCCAAACTCTTGCATTCGCGGCAGGACTAGACTAACAAAACCATGCCTACCCCACTAGCCACATGTCCTCCTAGTAATGTTTTCAGCCATGCAGAAATCTGTGTCAGTCAGAGGACAAACTCCTGAGCAGCTTACCTGAAGGTAAGATTAATCTTTGTACTCTCATCCAATTGAAAAAAATGGATGATCTTATTCTAAACTCAAGCATACCTGGGTGGAAAAGAAGAAAGATTTGCAGAACTGATTTCTATCAGTTATTGTTCGAGGCTCAGATGAAATCACCTATCATGGACAGCTTAAATCAGGAGAGTCGCTTAGACTTCGTTTATGGACAGTAGAAAAAAACTAGCACCTCCAGGCCACTAGCTTTCTACTTTATTTGTAGAAATGTCTTTCTCTGGTGGCAACTATGCTCCTAAAATAGGCATAATCGGCAATGCAAGGTGAATCTGTGCTCTAAATTTAGCTAATTGTCCTTGCTCTGTGTCACCATGTTTATTCAGTACCTCAGGAATAATAAGATTTTCTCTGTGCAGGGACTCTTCTCAATAAAAATCTATCCTTGTGAAGCTGCACATCTTCTGCACAGACTCTGCATGGAGTAGTTGCTATTTTTCAGCAAGGAAGTGGGTTGCAGCTATAGAGAACAAAGTTTGGCTTCTATTTGTGAAGCCTGAGGCTCCGCTCTGCAGTCAAAGCCAAGCTCTTGCTGCTTGAGTTGTGTAGTGTTTAAATAAAAGTAATCTTAGTGTTAAATTCAAGCTCTCAACGCCATAGCAATGAAAATAACATACTGCGCCTGGGAAGTGCCTGTAGGGATGGAGCCATGCTGCTGGAAGCAGGTGTGTGCATACAAATAACAAGCAGGGAGAGAGGAACCCTCAGAAAGCACTGGACTTTTTGTGGTTCCTGGAGATTGTGTGGCTCAGTGGTTCAGTCGTTGTTGCAGGAGTGGGTGGCTGGACAAACCCACCTCTTGCTGTACATAGATCCTAGGAGACTACTAAAAGAATTTGTCTTCACTTTTTTTTCTGACTAATTTTGCATGGAAAGCTTTAAGGCACAAATAAACCACTGTCACTGAACTAATATGACCCAATTTCATATTTATGTATAAATAGGTATTGCATATTGCTCTTATTGAAATGAAGAAAAACATGTTAATAAGAATTTTAAGTACTCGAAGAGCCCAGCTGTACATGTCTATCAAAATATAAGAAAAGCAATCACTTTATAAGTATATCCCAGAATCAATGCACTTAGCATTAAAAAAAAAAAAAGGAGTGTCTCTGTGTCAGGGTCTTGAGGGCACCAATAGGCCTCAGTGGCCCTGACCAGCCTCACCTGGGACCCTGACCCATACTCCACACATGGGCCTCAGTGCCCCATTTCAGCTCAGTCTGCAGTTGTTGCTGAGCTGTGTTTTAGGTAGATACGTGCCTTATCCCCAGCAGGCATTGGCTGAAAATCCTGGGTTGACTTGACCTTGGACCTGACTCATTATCTCAAGTTCATCTCATTTGCACTCGACTGTTGATAGCAACCACTGCTGTGACCATCCTGTCCTGGATACCTGCTTGGGTCATCCAGGATGGTGCCTGTCAATGAGGACACGGTCTGTCCTGGAGTTGCCTTTGTTTCCTGCTGCTTATGCTCAGTTGCAGTGCATCAACTGTTGCTCCCTGACATCCCCCCTCTTTAAAAAATATTTATGGTATAAATGATGGATAAGGTAGATCATTCAGAGGGATGGATGTATGGACCACGCCCTGACTAGAATTGGAACGTGGAAATAAAATTCTGTTCTGAAGTACTGTAATTGCTGAAGAAAGTAGTAGTTGTTTATAGTGCTCATTATTTATCTGCACTTCTATTTTGAAAGATGTTAGATGTTTCTATACAGCACCATGGGGTTTACCATAAAATTTGTCTAATGAATTCCATTAAGAATATTTTAAAAACTTTATCTGCCATTTTAAAATTTTGTAGGTTCATGAGAACCTTTTGTAGGAACAAGAGAACTTTTTAAGCCAGGTATTATGTCCTGCTCATAGATATCTACTCTGTGAGGAATGATCAGAAATATCAAATTAAAATGTTCTCAGATCTCCTTTTTTATCTTTCAGTCAAACAGGAGAAAATGGATTATTTTGGCTTCAACTGAATTGACAATCCAAACAATATTTTTACAAGCAAATGATGCTGTCAATAGTCTTGCACTAGACCTTTGTTACCGGAGAGGTTGGGTTTGTCAGTGTCTGGTTAGAGCTGCCTGATTCGGAAGGCCAGTCTCAGTGCCAGGCAGCCCTAACTTTCACCCATACCAGCGAGTCCTTTACAACAGAGGAAGGCTGGTGTAGTGTAGCAGTGTGTGCCACTATGAGAGGATGCTCATGGAAGATATGATGCCTGGAGATCAGGGAAAGCTTGGGTACATTGGTTCTAATGACCATCTGATGTAAGGATCCCTCAGATTTGCCAACTATTTGAAGCAGAAACCTTGCTTAACTAGCTAGTTTTCTGCCTCTAAATAATTCTTTTGCCATTATTTATTAAGACTGCATTTGGACTTAACCTGGAGTTATGTGTTTTGGTGCAGGCTTTTAAACAAGAGAGGAGGAAATAAGGGCATCAGTATATGTGATTTCACGGTGCAGATGATGCAGAGGAAATCTCTCTAACCCCTATAACTGATTTTTATACATCTTTTAAAGGGGTTTTCAATGGTTTCTTAATTGTTGAATAAACTTCTTTATAAAGTCAAAATATTTCTTTTTTTTTTTTTTTTTTTTAAGCCAGCAGCAAGCAGTCATGAAAACAGATTAATAGGAATAAAAAGCAAAGAAATTGGAGATGTGATTCACAGAATCACAGAATATCAGGGATTGGAAGGGACCTTAAAAGATCAGCTAGTTCAATCCTCCTGCCAGAGCAGGAACACCTAGATCAGGTCACACAGGAACGCGTCCAGGCGGGTTTGGAATGTCTCCAGAGAAGGAGACTCCACAACCTCCCTGGGCAGCCCCTTCCAGTGTTCAGTCACCCTCACAATAAAGAATTTTTTTCTCGTATTTAAGTGGAACCACCTCTTGCCCCTTGTCCTATCATTGGATGTCACTGAAAGAGCCTGGCTCCATCCTCCTGACACTCACCCTTTCCATATTTGTAAATATTAATGAGGTCACCCCTCAGTCTCCTCTTCTCCAATTTAAAGAGACCCAGACAACTAACCACTTGGACTACAATGTCTGTGCTCTGAGGTCAGATTTATCTATTACCATTTGATTAACCTTTCACAGCTACAATTGCATTGTTACTAATACAAATTTTGTAATTGAAGGGACTAGAATATTGCTGTCTTAATTTGGGGTCTTTGGGGCTTAATGTTGTGACATTATAACATCTTTACTTCTCAGTATCATCTGGTAAACTTTGACTTTTAGCATTGTAATTTCACTATTTCTGTTTGTACTCAGTATTCATTGTCTCATCTTATGTGGAAAAGCTCTTCCTATTTTTCTTTTAAGATGTTTCTAGCTGGTTTATAATCTTACTTAACATGCACAGAGAACATTCTTCCAATCACTGATTCTGCATCCCAAAATAAAGACAGAGATCCTTAAACTTAAGAGTTAGGTTAATAAAGACTTAATTTAGAAGCGTGAAGTTTTGGTGCACTGAAATATATATCATTAAAGCTCTTACATGCAACATCTGGTTACATCCTATAATGTCATCCTATTGTAAGTGAACATTTAATCCTAACTCATTATGCCTCTCCAAGCAAGCTGCAACTCTGAAACCTAGAAAGGAGATTTGCTTATGTTCACAGAGATTGATGCAATCTGTAATTAGAACGCCATACTCTTCCCAGCTGCTGTTGCTGGCACAGTTGCATTTGAGAATGATGTAATATAACTCCTATTGCAGCACTTCCTACTCTTTTCAGTCAAATGTACGAGTTAGCTAGCTTGAAACTCGCTCGTGCCAGTCACTAGCCCTTATTTTCTGTTTAACTTTCTGCAGAGTTACAAAGAGCTAACTTTAGTTTTTCATGTCATCAGTACAAAAGTTTGTTATTAAATGAAGGAGAGGGACAGCCGAAGATCAGTAGAAAATGCCTGAAATGCACAGTAGTGGGGTAACCTAGAATGATATTTGCATAGGTCTAAGTTATACATCTAAAACTGAAGTATGTAACTGTCATTATAAAATGAGGGGCTCCAACTCTGGAAGGCAATGCCTCCCAAAAGTGGTTACACAAGACAAGAAACTGGCCAGTGTAATGCTTCAGTAAAAAAGCAGAACAAGTTTTAGAACTACAGATAAGGAAACAGTGACTCATACTTAGGATACATTTAGGTAGTTCTACATCTGAATGTGGCTTAGATCAGACAGTTAGCTGCGAACTACTCTTTTATTCTTGTTTCTAAATCTATGTTAAAAACCGTGGAAGAAAAAGAAGGATATCTTTTTTCCTCATGAAGAAAACCAGATGATTTCAAACTATAGAAACTGGATCAATGCAGCTTCTAATTAGCTAGAACTAGATCAATCTTTATAAAGGCAGACAAATCCAGGAGGGTTTATTTTGCTTGCTTTGTTTTTTGTGTTTGTTTGGGTTTTTGGTTTTGTTTGGTTTTGGGTTTGTTGTTGAAAAGAGGACTGAGAAAATATTTATTTCCATAAATAAGTTTCTGAGGACAATAGTGGGTGGTCAAAGTCTAAAAATTATCAATGATAAGAGGGACAACAGCCAGTTTCTAGAAACATAAATCAAGCAAATTCAGATGCTTGAAAAGCACAAGTTTGCAAATGTTATTTCCTCACAGATTTTAATCTCTGGAACAACATGCATATCAATGTGGCCAGTCCTTCAACTGCTAAGGTCATAAAATCAAGGTTAGATACATTTTTGAAAGATTTGCTTTAGCCAAAAACAAGTTAGTGAACACATTGGAAAACTATTTGGATGAAATTTAATAAGAAGGAGTTCAGACTAGAAGATTTAATGATTCCTTTTAGCCATGAAAGTCTACAAAGCCAACCAAAAGTCTCCAGTTGACCTCAGTAGATTTTTTTTTTTCTGTAGAGATAACTGAGAGCATTAGCCTTCTTAGGCCACACACCAGTAATTTAATTACTTTCCATTCTCAATAAACCTTCCAGAAGAATCACATTGTACCAGGATTAAACACACCTATCTTTTAGTGAAGAGATAACAGACTTCACACAGAATACAAGAGATATTGAACTGTATATACGCAAGTGATTACAGCACCTGGTATCAAATCAACAGACCATCTCTGGTATATTTAGGTAGAAATGACCTGACGGCCTTCAAGTGTATGCAGCAAGTTAGAAACACATCTCTATTCTACTGGCAAAAAGAAGATATTGTTGTTCAGGACGTGATAGCTAAAGAGAGCAATGGAATTTAATTGTCAGTCCAGCATTTCTTGTTTAAACTGTTTTGAAAGTGGCCCTGCATGATGGCACATCCTGAGGAAGGTGTAATATTTTTCCCATCAAAAGAGCTAAGGAGGCAAAACATTGAATATTTTCCTTGTCAGCTGATATGAAGAACATGAGTTAATGAAATAGGTTTTGAGATTGTTTCAGTAAATGGCTTGCTAAGATAGGTTTCCTCCCTTCTACAGTGTGGAAAATTGGAAGAGAAGTGAGATTCTGTAATTGTCAGAGAGGTTTTTGCTGGAGCCCACATCTGCATATAGATGTTTCCATTTTTGTTATTGTTACTGCAGAATATAGACTTGGAAACAATCTGTGGATCATTAGTCACAATGAAATTTAAGAAAAGTAGAGAACAAAAACAGTTTCCAATTCCTCTTCCGTTCCTTTTTATTCTCTCCAAAAATAATCCTGTATGGTGTTGCATTAAGGAGCATAAATTGGACAGACTCTCTTCCCTCTTATATCCATATAGCCCCCTTGCCATCTGTGAGATGGTTCACATGGGCATCGCAGAATTTATTTCCACATATCTTGCAATTAATATCAAGTGATTTTTAAACATGTGGTTCAAATTCTGCAGGGAATTTTGTAACAAGATTTTAGTTTCCTGACAGCACTTCAAACTAAAATAGTTTCAAATATGCAGTAAAAAGGAAAATAGTTGCTGTGGGATAAACTTAAGGGTCATTTTTTAAAAGGACACGCTCAGATACAAAATTAAGGCTCTCTTCTGAGCTAGGGGACCTGTTCTCTAGTCTGTGAGTCTGTATTTCCTGATAACAGTAATTAGAGATGTATATGCATACTGAGTGGAGGCTAGATCCTTAATTGTCCTAATTATATTGTTTGGAGTGAGATGATTTTGTGTTGGGTTTTTTAATTTTTCTTCCCCCCCCCCCCTTTGAAAGCTTAAGGGTTTCTTCAATTCTTACTGGGTTTGGACAAATGTGTAAAAAGGAGAGGCAAAAATGCCCTATGGGACTTTCATTTACTGAAAAGGATACTGACTGCAAGAACCAAAAGAAAAACAATACTGCCCTGACTCTTACTGTTAATCAGCAGAATTTAAAAAAGAAAATAAAAGCAATTGTCCTTCCCTTCTAATAACATAGTAAACTGTTGTGGAAATATGGAGACCGTGAAGACAAATGCTTTATTATATGATTAATTCTGTGATTTAATTTCTTAGATAGATGCTAAGCACAGCACCATTCCAAGATTCCTCCCACAATCTGTAGAAAAGGATCTAAATGAAAATAAAATCAAACTATAACTAGCAACACATTCTTTATATTGACCCATGAGAAACCTGAAAAAGAACATATCACTGCCTTTTTTCTTGTTGCTGGTTCTAATGCTTGGAGGAAATTATCTCTATATCCTATCACCCTTATCATTCTTTCTGCAGTACTAATTTCTGCAGGGAAGACTGAAGCCAGCACCAGTATGTGCACATGGAACAGTGACACCCTGGGATACTGCCTAGGTCTACGTGCAAGCAAGCCACGAAATTGCTGTAAAGTTGAGGTCTGGACATTCCCAGCAGCTGCTTCCTAGCAAACAAATGGAACCTGGAGCACAGAATATCTGTTGTGAGATGCAGGCATAATAGGACTGTTTTACTATGATGCTATTTCAGTTTGATGACACAACTGAGTCACTGCATCAATCTCAGCATTTCTTTGCTTTCCTTTTTGTTGACAGAAGACAGATTACATGATGCTATCTTTATCTATTTAGAATACAGGTTATTTTCTTGCTACTTTACAGTTTATTTAAAAGCAATTAAAATTTATCTAAAACCTGGTTGAACCATGTGCTCAAGACATCTAGGTTTGTGAAAGATCAATGTAACAGAGAAACAACTGTGTCACTCTTGTTGATTTTTTCAATTAGAGAAATTATTGTGCAATTCTTTAAGAAAATGCAGTTATAGGATATGTGTTACTCATCACCACCACCAGAAAGGATGCAGTGCATGTATGCAGTGACCTCTAGGAATAAATTCATAAAGTCCCTCAAGAGGTGGTAAATGTGTAATCCTGTTGGTTTTGTCTGCCCATAGCATCCACCATATTCTTTCATGTGGGCTGAGTCACCACACAATCTGTTGGTGACCTTGTACAAATATGGCCTGAGTTTATCGGGTATCAGATTTATCAGTACTAGTCTCCAATTCTTATCTCTGTCTCTCCCCGGCTCTCATCCCACATTCCCCCCTCAGCCTGACATCTTTTTACTTTTAGATTACTGGGAAATAAAATAAAAGTTGTACTATTAGAGGATTCTTCTCCTCCTTGCAGAAAACCTCTTTCCCTTCTGCTGGGAGCTACTTGTGTTATGTCACTTTAGAATTTGTTACTTTTCAGAAATCCCAATATAGCAGGCATATATGGAGTTAATATAACGTGGTCTGGTAATGTGCAAGTATTGGTTTGTCACTATTAAAAAAGTCAAATAGTCCCCCAACATTTTGTGCAATCAGGAACCATGCTGAAGTTTTTCCAACTAGGGAGCTCTTAAAGTCTCCTTCTTCCCTATTCTGCAAATTACTGAACACCACTTTTCTGCTTATAAATGTGAGAGAAAACGGAAACAGCGAAAAAAATTACACAACTAAAAAAGGCCCATTGTTCTGAATCGTAAAACTGCCAGAAAGGTAAATTGCAGGTCTGAAAATGAATTTATTAAAAGAAGATGGAAGACCTGTTTTTTTCAAACCTTCCAATAGAGGCACTAAATCAAATCCCAAATCTTCAGTAGCAGATATTAGACGTCAAGCTTATGGCTCCCACATTTATCTCCCCATGCTCTGGGTGTAGCTTAGTTCACTACTGGAAAGAAGAGGGCTGCTGTAATTAAGATGCAAAGACACTGTCTCTGTGTTCGTTCTCACACTATCTATACTGTTAGTCCTTGAAACCCAGGCGTCTGAGACTTCAAAAAAAACTTCATGCGGGGGAAAATAGTATTTATTAAAGCAAAAGCTGGTGATAATTCACAACTTATTCAGGAAATCAGAGGACTATGTTTTCATCATTTCTCATAAAATCTTTATTAAAATATTCTTGAAAAAAATAAGTTGAAGAGGTTCATCATTTCTTCTCCCATAGTATCCTTCTGAGAATGTTTCCTCTCAAGATTCAAATACAAAGCTGACTATCTTTTTTTTTTTTTTAGATTAATTTCTGAAGAGTGATTTATAGGCTGTAAACTCTCCTACAAGTAAAGGAATTTGAAATGAAAAAGCATCACAGCAAATTACAAAGCCAACCTAAAAAGATAAAGTTCATGCCTAAAATTTTGATTTGGTAGGTTGCCCTTCATGCAGTTTACAAACTGTTAAGATACAATTTGTTTTCTCTTCAAATAAAAAGAAATACACTCCACTGAAAAATCTGAAGACAGAGTGGAACTTTTAGGTTACTGGGATGAGTCAACAAAAATGAAATCTCCACCAAAATTTTATTTTGGCAAAACCAGTCAAACAAACTGAGAAATGTCACAGTGAGGACAGCCTTATACATCCATGGGCAAGTGACATTGACTCTAATATCAAATGAATTACACCTATACAAAAAGTGTCAAAGCCTTTACCATTAGCAGTAATGCAAAGGAGCCATTTGGAGAGAACAGCAGGAAAATTTGAGTAACCTAAATTCTGCTGCAGAATAAATAAATATTTTATAAATAGGCGGGTTGTATCTGAAAGTGCAATGGGTTTATGAAAATTCTCAGCATTTGCTCTGGGAATATGCCATACGAGTGAAAGATGGATACTCTCAGTTTTGTCTTACTATCCTGTTTTCATTTTACCTCACAACTGGTGCTTTTCAAATTCCCTGATTTCTAGGTAGCAGACCTGAGGAGCTCCTCACCAAAAGATATTGTGAATGCATGGGTTCAAGGGAGATATATATATTCTGGATAAATTCTTTAAGAGATATACATGTTGGCTTACTGAACAAACAAGCTCTAGCTGTTTTGGGAAATGGCCTGAGCTATGAAAATGTTGCAGTCTAGAGGATTAGCTGAAAGAAACAATGGTTATTAGTTCTTACCACTCCACTGCCATGTGGTTTGGGCTGCTGCTGGAGACAGCGTGCTGGGCTGGAGGCCCCTCTGATATTCTATTCTTCTTTTGGTTGCTGCCAATGCAAGACACTCTCCAGAACATACCTTTGCCTCAGAATGCATCCTGTTTGATTTTGATTCTCCTCAGCTGCTGTGTCTAGGCATATCAACTACTTCCACCATTATTACATTGAAAACTACCTTTCAGAGTTATTTTGGCAGAAATTACTGGGTGACATTTATGAATAAATATCCTTTCCTAAGCTGAATTTAGTACCCTTAGACTTGTGTTCTTAGTTTCGTAGTTTTTGTTGTTGTTGTTGTTTTGTTGTTTGTTTTTTTTTTACTGTCCACAGAGAGGAATACGTATTGAAACAGATTGAAGAAACAACTCCTTTAGCAGACTAAGCTGCTGCACACTTTGTCTTTTAATGAACAGCTGTGCTCTTCCCTCTCAATTAGTGTCCACAGCACAGGTGGGACTGAAAACAGGAAAGAAGACAGAGGGCTGTATCAGCAGTATAAGGAAGTTCCTACATTTGAGTCAAAGAAAAAGGCCAATTTATCATCTTTTTCAGTTTCCGGGATGAATGAGAGAGGAAGAGGATTGAGTGAAGTATGTGAAAAATAATTAAAAATAAGGGCCAAGGAGTATCAGCTTGAACACAGAGTTCAAAGAAGAATTCAAGAAGTGTAGTTAATGGCTAAAGAGAAATGGTGAGGAGTGGAAGATCAGGGCACCTGCAGAAGGATTGTACATGTTAGTCTTGTGACGCCTTCTGCTAAGAGTACAATTGAGAAGGAGAGGGGTTTATAACAATCATCAAAAGTATTTATAGTTTTTCACCTTGCAACATAATTTTTTTTGTCATTTACTGTGGATCTACCTGAAATGTTTTTTCAGCTTTATGTTTTAAATCCAGTTTTTACTGAATTCCCTTCTCTGCTTTTCCTTACGACCTCAACTTGTCATTGCTCTTATTCTACTATACTGGAAATAATGTGTCATTGGAAATAATGTGTCAGGCTGGGACAGCAACACCACCCAGCTTAGGCTGATCATCTGAGAATGTGCAGAGCTGCCCAAGGAGATATGGCTGGACAACTATTGGGGTAGCAGAATTGGAAGCAGATGTAGCTAACCACGAATGCTGTGGTGGTAATTAGGGTTGGATTCTTAAAACCTACCAGTCAGAAAGTAAAAAAGGACAGCTGTGTCTGTCTGATGGTCACCTTTAACTCTGGGAGAGAGCAGCACAGTGGAGAGGAAAGCATTTTTATTGCAGGATTCACCTGACTAAATGTAGCTGTTTAGTTCAAATGAGAGAAATTTCAGCATAGAAATGACTGTCTGTGGGACTAAAAAGGAAGCCTCACTCAGATGTAGAAATCTACATTTGTTCAGATGAATCCTATGCAGAGTGCCTGCTATGGCAGAGCACTGGAGGGATATCTTCAGTCTGATTTGCTGCAGAACTTCCTCTGAGCAGGGGCTGATGCTTGGATTTTCTGCAGAAGAAAGAAATAGTCTCCAAGGGTTTCTCTTACTGATTCTTTTCCCCTAATATTCATTAATTCTTCTTTTATATTCCTGCTGTGAATGTATAGAGTGTCAGTCATACTGAATTAAAACATAGCATGACCGTGAAGAGATTTTAGCAAACACTCATTTATTCTTTTTTTTTTTTTCCCCCCCATCAAAAACTTCTTTAAAGCAGGCTACACTATTTCATTAGTGTAACCAAGTCTGGTTTGGGGTTTTTTTCTGTATTCTGAAGCCAATGAGGAGCTGTGAAGGTATGTATATCTGCTCAAACATGTCGATGGAAAGTTCTCTATGAACATTACTACTGTGAAAATGGAGCAGCCTCTGGAGAGCTTGATTTTTTTCAAAATACAGGCAAAGTGTTAAACATATAATCCTACTCCTGTGTGATTAATTATATCTCGAGTTGTGTGAGACAGGCACTCTGAACTTGCAAAAACATGAAAACCAGCACTCAGAATGAATACACTCAAAAATATGTATGAAAAATAAATTGGCATCTCTTGAAATTTCATGTGTTGCAGAGATAAATGAAGCTGTATAAATTTACTTCCAAGAACTAAGATCATATTTGAAACAACAAGATAGATGGAAACAATGTCTCCTTGTTCCCTCTTGCATTTTAGATGAGATGCTGCCTCGCTGTGTGACCTGAAGGAGTTGTTGCAGTATAGAAATAGCACCAATACAGCAAACTATGCCCCATTTCTTATGTAGGCACATAACACTCTTCAAATGCTAATATACATGCTAATTGCCATTCCTATATTATACAGTTCCCCCCTCTCCAGTCTCTAATTCCTTCATGTCAATAAGCATGACAGGCCAGCTTCTAGCAGAAAAATAGAAGACTATTTGACCTGTTAAGTTAGCAGAAAATATTGCTCCAAAGGGAGAACTGAAATATACATTTGCTTCAAATAACTCTGCGCTGG
>VZTM01006206.1:36524-50504 GCA_013400555.1 Jacana jacana | reverse complement strand
AATGCAGGTTTTCTGCAGTGTCTTCATTTGCATAGTACTCTTGTAAAGGCTTAGAAGTAGACCTAGTCCTGTAAATACTTTTCTGTATCTGTGATTCAGATATACAGGTATGTAGACTATCTAGTTATTGGGTGCAATAATTTAAGATAAAAAATTGCAACTGTAATTGTCCACATCAGGTGCCTTAAAGTCATGGTACAAGGCAGGATTGTTCAATAACAGTGGGAAAAACTGTCTTCAACATTGCCAGGAAGTGTAGAACCTCTATTACTAGATGTCTTTGAGAACGGGTTAGAGAAATATTTTTTATAAATTACTTTGGTACACTTGATTATACCTTAGAACTGAAAAGTGGTTTAAAGAGACCTCAGAATACTAACTGTGCTCTGTGTTTAGTTTTGTAAAATAGAAAACTTTACGCCATTCCAGAGGTTGGCTTTCTGATTTAAAAACCAAGGAACATACTGAGCATTCTCCAAAAGCTTGGTAGTTTCTAATTTCCTCCCACAGGGTGATTTGGCTTATACCTTAGATTTTCTATCTCAAAAAGCGTTTCCTGGCTCTTTTAATATATGGGTAGAAAAGAAGGCAGCTAATTTCGTACATCAGTAACTTATTTTAATCATCTCTCTGCTAACAAAGTGGTGTGCATATGCCAAATACTACACATCTGTTGTAAAGGGCACTGAGAACAGAACGTGTTGCCGTCTTTCAAAAATACTGTAAAATTATGAATGTAAAACTGTGGTGGGTATCAAAGGAGCAATCCTATCACAAAACCACATTCATATCTTTGTCTTCATCTAATTATCTCTGCATCTCAGCAAACTAATAATAACAAGGGGTTTTACTAAGAAACCAGTATTTTAGTTCTCTATAACTAAAGCACCTTCTGCAGCCGATATGCTTTTCACAAAGAATCTCGCATATCTTTATAAGAAAGCTTCTGATTGCACAATAATGAAATATCATGTAGAACTGGAAAAGCAACATAACCTACCATAGGCAGGCTCCAAAGATTGAAACTTAAGGTGCCAAACTATATTTGAAAATAAGACTGTGTCCCTACATAATTCTAATGCATTTTCCTCTGCCATTTTGGCATACACGGGATGAAAATCCCTTCTCTTGTCTGTGCAGCAGACTTATGGAAATGCCTATCAGACTGTAAGCTTTACCATCCTGGAGTTAGCAGATATAAAAAGTTTTTTAACAAGAAACATTCTCAAGAAATGAATCATGACTTTGAAAAAAAAAAAAAAAAGCTTACTTTGTAAAAAGAAACCACAGTTCTAGAAACCTAAAGTTTCTGCATAACGACAAGATGCTGTTTTCAGCTATTACCGTAGAAATTCCATAATATTTATGTGTATATTCTATCAATTATTGAGAACTTAACCCTTCTTCAGGTCATCTGGGTTGGTCTTATATGCTGCCACTTGCCATCCGTGAGCACTTGGGATTTAATTTTCTAGCTCCTCTTACACATTGCATGGCAACTGCTTGCTGGATTCTTGCCTAAACTAGGACGGTAGCTCCTAAAGTTCATCTCTAAGTCCAGTCAGGAAGTGTGGCCATCCACTCTCCATGATTCTAATATTCAGGTGCTTACCTTCTACACCAGACATTCCGCCAACACATAGCTGTGCACACCTAAACATGATTAGGAGACTTTTTCTTCCATTAGGGACATCTAATATCTGTAGCTCAGGTGGCATTGATAGACAGTGTAGCATTCCTGCCCCCCTTTCCACAGCTGGTTTTACTTTCTGACCATCTAGTGTTAGTCTAAGGTAAATATTTCCATTGGTGACCTGCATGATGACAGATCAACATTAGCAAATTTACAAAAGGGAGTAAATTAGGGGGTGAGATCAGGCTGAGAGGACAAGTGGCAGCGTTTCAACCCAGAGAATACTAAGATAGAGTCACCTCGTGCATCAGTACAGTGGGAAGCAGCTGGCAGGGTATCAGCCCTGTTGAAAAGGACCAAGGATATATAAGGGTTGCCAGGTTGAATATGAGGCCACAGTGCACTCCCACTGTGAAACAGGCAATCATGCATGGTGCAATTTTAGGGGGAGGGCAGCTGCATCTGTACTGCTCTGTTCCCCAGCACCAGAGAAACATCAACTAACTGGAGGAGAGGCCCCCTAGGGATGGTTAGTGGATTGGAGCATATGGTGCACAGAAGGAGGCTGAGGGAAGAGTTGTTTAGCCTGAAGAAGAAAAGGTTAATGGAGGGTCTAGTTACATCCTTCAGCTACCTAAAAGGCCAGATTCATCTAAAAAGGGTACAGTGGGAGAAGGCAGTGGTTAGAAGTTGCAACAAGGGAGATTTGGATTGGACATAAGTAAAAAATGCTCAGTGGTTCAACACTGGATTGGTTTAGCTAAAGGGGCTGTCGAAATCTCCATCTTCTCCAGTTCTCAAAGGCACTGCTTTCCATTGACTGGGGAGGAATCAGGGAGTTCTTCTCAATCATTCCTCTCCCAAGGTCAGATGCTTTTATATTTTGTTAGAGAGGCAGCACCTCAAATGGGTGCTGCATTCGAGCAGAGCATGTTTGGCCTTAGGAAAGTATAGCAGTAATTTGATTTGGAGAAATTGCTTTTGCTGCCTTTACACTTTATTTTCTGTGCACTGCATTTTCTGTAATTTAGTGATGGTAGTTCCTTACTCTTTGGTAGGAGTATTTCCGTGAGAAACAGCATGAGCAGACAAAATTAGCATTATTTTTTTCTATTTGCTTCTGAGAGTGATTCATAAATAATCTTAGAAGGCTTTGTATTTTTATATGATTTTGCCCAGATTTTTTTAAGTATTTATGGAGGTTTTTTCAAATACGTAGTTCTATTGAAAAAGTCATTTATTGTTACGCACAAAGAGCAAGGCATGTACATTCAATAAAAATTCTTATTTTAGATTAAAGAAAACAATAAAATATAAAAACCAGCTGCTGTCCCTGCAGATAGGCAGTCTTACTGGGGTACTAAAGCTCAAGTACCAAGAAAACAAACATAATTCATATCCAAGTTCTACTTGTCAGAGTGCTTTGAGTGTACATTATATTGTTTATTTGCCATGTGGTTTATTTTTTTATTTTGCTTTTCATGGAGGTTTTTCTGTTTATTGTGTTGTCTCCCATAAATGGCTTGAGCAAATTATGTGAAGTTACTATTTTTCCAGTCTCTAGAATCTGTCTCTTCAGGTCATATCATTGTAAAGTTCCATGTGTTAATTCCTCCTTTTCAGTCTGTGGTTTGTAAGAAATTTTGACAGCCATTTTCATTGCTAGTTTTCTACTGGGTGGCTGTCTTTGTCTTTTAGCAGAATTTGGTTCTTCATGTTAATATGNAATGCAGCAGAGAAAAGGATAGCTAAATGAAGACTAATTACTAGTAATCATGTCTATATTAAACCTATCAGCTAGAATGTTTTTAGTATACTGATGTCCTTATGTGATTTATTCTAATGAAAAAGTGTGGTTCTGGTCAAAAGGTGAATCAGT
The DNA here is from genome assembly GCA_013400555.1 of Jacana jacana. NCBI lineage: Eukaryota > Metazoa > Chordata > Aves > Charadriiformes > Jacanidae > Jacana > Jacana jacana. Next base: position 46,992 of record VZTM01006206.1, on the reverse strand, counting down.
CCCCCCAGATAATCCTGAATAACAAGTAAATTATTTTGGTTGAAAATAATTAAGTGGAAAATGGAGGGATACTTGGAGGGAACTATTTCCAAATTTCCTATTTGGGATTCAGCTTTGTGGGGTTTTTTTTCACTGATTTCTGAAAAATCAGATAGTTAATGATGGCAGAGACCTCTTTCTTCAGGCTTACTGCATAGAAGAGGTTTGAGAATGTCCATGTGTGGGAGGAAGAGATGCATCATATCTCTTGTTATTGTCATTCCTTCATTTAAACTTTGCTAAGTACTGTTAGAAGAACAGTCATACTAGGTCAGATGAAAGGTCCATCTGCTTCACCATCTCTTATTCAGCCATGGACAATGAATGTTACTTGAGAAAGAATAATCTCAAACAAACATTTTTCTGTTTTATAAAGTAGTATATTAATCATCCAAGCTAAGGCAAAATATAGCATCTTTCTTGTTAAGATAAGGATACTCAATAGGCAATGAAATACTGCTCACTTACAACATTCTCCTACACAATGATTATTCAGATGTTAGGTAAGACAGCAGTATGATTCTTAATGATCATATAACATAATTTTGATTGCAATGTATTGATTGGAAGTGAGCATTATTTTTCTATTTCATAATGGATTTAATGCACTTATTGAAAATAATTCTTAGGGGAGAGTTTTATTCTACTAGAGATATATCTCGTAATATGATGTGTTGTATTCTATCGATTATATGACTTGGAAAATTAATATAAAAAGGCGACAGATTTTTCAACTTGGTTGAATAGCACAGCTGTCAAGCCCAAAAGAGCGGAGAAAACTGAGATTGTTCTCAAGCAAGGAACACGAATACACTCAGGCTCACTTCAGAAAAGATCTTTGAGTAGTCATTCTACTGCAGTCAGGTTTGAATTTAAACATCACTGAGGAGGCACTGCTTTTAGCCACGGGGATTATTCTGATGGCCGTCAGTGGAACAGCATGAAGAAGTACATTAGGCCAGGTTCATAACTGAACAAATTATAGTCAAAAGGAATCTCATTATTATTACATACTTCTGCCTCCTACATACTACATACTTTATTGGTTTCACATACATCTCTTCAACTACTTAAAAAATTTCTGATTCATTTAGGAAGCAAAAGACTCAAGACAGAGTTCTAATATTTAATGCATTTGAAGAGGCTAAAAGGTAAGAAAATAAGAAGAGCAATACATTAAAAAAATACACTTTTATAGTAAGATGGCCACAAGACAATCGTGAAGTTAGAAATCTTTATTTCATGAGTGCTCCCATGAGAAGAAAACCTATTTCTAGACAATAGATTGAATTGTCTTTCTCTGCATAATTAAATTGGAAGGAGAGAGTTTTTGACACAGAAATGTAAGAAATAATGAATTGAAATAGAGATAGAGGATGTGATCTCCATTCCTTCCACCATGTTCCAATTCTGTTATACTAATAGCTGTAATTAAACTATGTGCCAACTGCCAGAGAATGAGATACTCAGTGAAGGCATCCAAGAAAACTATTAGTTTGTTACAATTTCACAATTAAAAGAGACAGGAACACATCAGAAATTTCTTTAGGAAGTAGTCAAGTGATCAAGCTTGGCTTAATGAAGTAGGGAGATGCCACATTGTACAATTATCGCATCCAAGAAAAAACAAATTATTTTATCTGTGTGAACAGATAAACTGAGCTGAACATGCCAGCTTTATACAGCTAAAAAGTGAATTTACAGGGTTTTATAGGGCTGAATTAGATGATGTTACACTTAATATTCAGTCTGTAATAAAAAATAGATTGAAGTGCTTCATATATGTATTGGACATGATGAGACAAAGATGATTCCTGAAGAAAAGCTCTCAGTGTTGCCAGCCATATTCCTTATAGTTACGTAATTACCAAGGAGGTTCTTATCCTTTCAAAACAAAAATAAACATATGTAAAAATAAATCCTGTAAAACTAAAAGATCTGGTTAATTCATTTTTTCATTAATTCATTTGGGCCTCATAAGATTTTTAGTTTTCTTCAGCACAGTTAGAGCTGGTTAGGTCTTTTGTGTTGTGTGTACCTCTATTTGTAGGATCCCACACAGGCTGGAGTTGCAGGAGTTGCATTGGTTGCGGGCACAAGCAAGTGTGGTAGATGGAACACTTTGTCACTAGATAAAGGACAACTTTCACACAAGATAAGAAGTGACCTCACTTCTGGCAGAAGTCCTGCCTGCCACAGTCACACAGCAGGCTTGCCCCGGAAAAGTGTCAGATCCCTGAGGACCAGGTGGGCCTCCCTTCCTTTGCCACCCTCACTCACAGCCATGAGATGTCTGGTCTCCCTGTGACTGCCTACTTCACGAAACCATGCCTGGTTTCCAGCATGGTCTGCTGTCTGTGACCACACAGCCATTGTGTGACCATCTGCTATACTTTAAATGCGAAGGTCATCAGCATGTCTGAGGGTAACAGAACCTGGGGATTTCTGTGGCAAATGGCCATCTCCCATAGCCCAAGAACAGGAGTGAAAGGATAAGGTGCTCTAAGTTCAGGCTGCTGTGGAGGTCTGGGGAATGGGTATGGTGGCACAATGCCCTGGCTATTAAAGTGATGGTGGTTCAGTTTGGGAGGTGCAAAGGATATATGGAAAAGAGTTACAAATGTAACTGCTGGAAATGTGGAACAAATCTTGAAAATAAACCAGCATCAGTGGTTTTGCCCATGACCAAAATTCCAGAAACAGGAAAAGGCTCTATTTTTTGATGATACGGATTGTATGCAGAATGTCCTGGACTGGCTGGCCTTGAGGTGCTTCTGGGTAAATAAGAGGGAACAGCTTCAGCCCCTGGCCCATCACAGGCCATTCTCTGACAGCATGGGATATTGTTTATCAATATGGGTCCCACCATGGGCTGTGGGCATCCTGGTCCTAGGGTTCCTTGCTGTACTTCTGGGCTGAACCTGCTGTGTGATGAGGAGGACAGGACTTTTGAGGCACATGGGTGATGTGAAGGTGCATGAGCAGTGATAGCACCTGATTTGTCTTCTCTTGTATGAAAAATGTCCTGTGAGTACGTTTAGTCTGCCTCTAAAGAGACTCACATCAGAGGGCTTCAGCTGCTTCTTCAGAGGAGGTCATGATAAGGAAAGCCGGCAGCAGCAGAAGAAAATATTGCTTTCTCTGTAGTTCTATGAATACTTATTCCTATTTGATTTCTTATAGTCTTTCCTCTACATTTAAAAACAGAGAGGCTTGCTCTGTTTGCTTTCTCCTGCTGCCTTTCTTTTTTTTTTTTTTTTTAATGTTTTTGCCAGGGGGGGGGGAAGGGCAGAGACAAACAGCCACAACCCCTATACAAACTGTTACTGTCTGAGGAAAGCTGGAGGTTTTTCACAGATAAGGTCTGTGGGAAAGGGAAGGACAGATTGCAGTCTCCTCATATGCCCTTTCAGTCTCATTGCCTAACATGCTCCTTTTGGCATTTTTCATACCTGTAAAGCCCTTTTCTGAAACCTTACTGTTTCCTTTGACTGCTTCCTCCAACTCATATCTTCTTTATAGCCTTTCTCCCAAGCCTATGTACTTCCTGTTGAGACACTATTTTGCTGTTTTTGAGGGCAGTGAAATTCTGCTCTGCCTAAATATCTAATGGACAACTCTGCCTAAAAAGTCTGATGGAGCTCCTGTGCAGTGTAACTTCATGGAGGTTGGTGAGGTTATGTTCATACAAATGTCATCATATTTGAAATAAAATTAGACCCTTGCTCTCTTAATTTACCTTCATTTCCTTAAATGATCTGTTGATGTTAAGGACTGCTGTTTGGAATTAGTAGTTTATTTTAGTGCATTCCAAGCCTACATGCTTTTCTAAATAAATTTGTCTCTGGAAATGAAACTATTGTGCTTCTACAACAGCCACAGAGGAATCTTGCTCTGCTGATTTTAGGGGCAGCTTAAGATCCTCACCTAAACCAGATTTCTAAAATGGATGCACCAACTAACATGACACGGGATGAGTCAAGTTGATAATCCCTTTTAGAAACCGTCCAAGCTCTGTTCTAGAAGTAGCTGTGCTTTTTTTTTACCTTCTTGAAAGTTTGCTCCAGTTTTTCATGCTCCAGTGGTTTAATGCCTGTTTTCATTTGTATTCTGCTTCTACCTGTTGTTTTTGCTCCAGAACGGTCCCTTAGCCTAAACAGCTACTGGACTTTTCCAGTGCTTACTCTCTTTTGAATTTATAGACATACATTACCTTTATAGGGACATGTAAGTGCCTGTTCCATTTTCTGCCTCAACCTTTACTTTGCCACACTAAACCAGCCAAGTTCTGTCAGTCACTTTTTAGTAGGTAAGCTTTGAAACCTATACTTCATCTGGTTGACCTTTCTTTGCTGCTGTCCTAATTTGAACACATCTTTCTTGAACATGGGTGACCTGTGTTCTGTGCCTATGAGATTTTACTACTACCTTAAAATATTCTCCTTAATCCAGTGCTTCTAGGCTCACAGTTGTCTTTTCTTGGCAGTATTCCACCAGAGGCCAAGTCTGCTTGTACAGACTTGCCTCATTGGCTTGAATATTGCTAGTGGTGTAGCCACAGGCGCGCAGTGCTCATTAAAAGCTGAAAAAACTAACTCAAAATCCCGGGGAAATTTAAGAACTATCTCATACTGCACTGCCTGCTGCCACAGTTACCAAGGTTGCATTACGTCAGCTAGCTATAAACTCAATAGCACAGGTATAAATGTTATTCTTGTTACAGATCTCAATGATACAGATCTCTACGATACAGATCGCATCCCTCATCTTGTCTTTCACTCAATCGTTACTGATACAGCTTTTATTCTCCTTTTCCCATCAACCAGATTCCAGGGGTATAAAGCCTATTTTGGTGAGGGGGAAAAATGCACATGCAGACTTTAACATTATATGTTCCTCCTACAGAAATTAAGATAGTGATGGGGTTGCCAGTACTTCTTGATTCACCTTCACTTTGAAAATCTCTTCCCTCCTCCTCCCCCTCCACCACCACACACACACACCCCCCATTTTGATCTCCCTGTGTTTAGCAGAAGCAGGCAGATGCAGAAATAAAACAACCAGCCACAGTCTGCTGCATCTTTTCTGGCTAGTGAAATACCTTCTGTTCCTTTTCTCATTTCTGAGGCAATAACATCTTTTGAAGCACACATTCCCTATTTACCAAGAGCAGTTTCATCCCTTTCAACGCAGAGAGTCACTGGTGGAATTTGCTCAGAGCTGGCTGAATGCTGAGAGCATGTGATCAATTTTAGGGCATAGTTTTATGATACAATCAACCGAGTCTTTACTGCCAGCTACGCGTTCCGTTCTTCTATCGCCAGCATTTGTTTGACCTCAGAGTGAGCCTGTTCAGAAATTTACAATAGGAGGGAAAACGGGGGAATTGTCTTCCACCAGTTTAGCTCCCTAAACTATCTTAACATGGAGTCAAGTGGGTAATACAGCACACAATGGATGGAAGGGAGCAAGGCAGGTGGAGGCACAGAGTGAAACTGTTCCTCTCAGCAGCAGCTGGCAGTCAGCGTAGCCCAAACCACGCTGAGGAAACACAGCTGAAGTTTTATAATCTCTGCATGGATAGATCACAAGGTATGTGCTGCTTATGTGAAAATATTTGCCTGTCATGACAAGAAAGCATTTGTATGATTACTGATTGTTTGCAATAGTCTGCAGAATGTCCATCTGGTCACAAGATGTGAATAATTCTGACCTTGATTAGAGTGACATGACTCTAATAACAACTTAACATCCATACACTGAAATCCAGAAATCTCACTTCATTATGAAAAAGAATGTTCTTGTTCATTCTTCTTGCTTGAAAGAATTTTCACTACACATGCATGCATTTTATTTTCTATTCAGTTTACTGGCATGAATACAGAGAATATAAAAAATGTGATTCAATGAAAGTATTTAAGAATATGTAGCATGTTTTCAGTTAAGTAGAGGTGGGTGACTAGTGAATAACTGAGTATGTCAGTAAAATTCAAAACCGTGTTGCATAACCTGAAACTCTTTTCGAATCACAGGAAAAAGCTAACAAAGTTACAAAAAACGATTCAGTTTATTCTTCTGTTGTCAGCTTTTTGATGTAAACCCATCACCTTTCATTCTGTTGTAAAAAGACATTATTTTTTTCTACTATGCTAGAATATAAAGTGTGGGCTACTGGTGCACAGAGTATTATGGATGCAGTTTATGTTGACGGGGTATTAATTTTTCCTTAAAAAAAAAAAAAAGTAATCCTAGGCAATAAGCACTGAGAAGGAGACACAACAACCTGTAGAGTATGTAGCTGATGCTTACGAATATTCTTTTTCCGCTGATGCATTTCTATGCTCCAGAGTACACCTCTTACCTTTAAAGCTGTCACACTCCAAACATTGCTTACACTGAAGAGGATCACTGTTTTGCCTCCAGCAAGGAACATAAGTGTTGCAAGACTGACTCCTCCTCTAATGGGGAGAGCATGCACAAGTACACAGAGTTGTATTTCTTCTAGAGCTGCCAGGCTGAATATTTTGCAGTCAGAGCTGTAAACCTTACAGGCTTTTTTCTGTGTTTATCGCTCTACTTTGGGGTCTTCTCCCCCTGCTTTTCTTTTTCTTGGATTCTTTTTTGAATATATGTGAAACTCTTTCAAAGGCTGGATTGTGACGTCCTTGTTCAGGAAGCATTCATGAATTGACATGGGTCAACATACTTTTTGTTACCAGGCAAAAGTAAGTACTGCAGTTAAAACTGTTCTAACTGTATGTTTACCTGACTGTAAAGGGTTCTGTGTCACTGTATAAAGGACAGAGTAGACTGTAGTTCTACTAGCAGAGACTTACCAAAAAGAGTAAATTTGTTTGAACTTAGTATAGTATGTTAAATATTGTATTGGTTGCATTCTGACAGAAAAAAAAAAGGCATTTCTGCTTGTCAGTCAGTGCTCTCTCTTTTGAGACACTGAAATAAGCTGGACACAGAGATGCTGTTCCTTCTATATACTTTTTAAAAAAACAACATTCGGGGTTGTGTTTATTTTTTTAAAGCGTTTTTAATGGACTTGATAGTAATGACTATCTTTACTTTGATAGTACCCCTTTAGATATTTTGTCTTTACTAAATATTTATGTCATTCATTAATGAAAATCTGCTGGTTGAGGATATAAACCTCCTGGAGCTCCCATAACTGCCTTCATATCTTCCCTGTCTTAATGCTCGCTGGCAATTATTTTATTTTCCCTGTGTTACCCTCTTTTATGTTTCTGCACACATTCACTAGTTATCAGATCTGGTTGCCTGTTATTATCTTCAGAATTCTTTGTACTGGCATAGACTGCCAGACTGAAGAGAAAGAAAAAAAAAAAAAAAAGCAAAAAAAAAGCTTGTAACTGAGCTGGCAAGGAGTAAAGAAAGCGGTGTGATTTGGTGCTGAGAACATCTTTTCAGCCAATTTTCCCTGCATTCGGCTGAAACGCGGTATCGTCATCCTCTGTAATATTTTCACTATTCCACCAGTCACCTGGGAATTCATTAATAGTCTGGGAAGGGAAAGGGAAATGACTACACCGTTTCTTTTGCTACGAGTTCCCTCTAGAGAGCGCAGCAGCCTGCGAAACGTCCTGCGGATCCTGCGCCCCGACTGCCAGCACAACCTCTCCGCTGCGGAAGCGCCGCGCTGCAGCTATCCCTCTTTAATTCTTGTGCCAGTTGGTTTGCCATTACCGAGCTGAAGCGGGCACTCCCTTCCCCAGGGCAGGCAGATGGATTGCCCGGGCCGTGAACAAGTTTAAGCAACAAGTAATACTTGAATGTCTGTGTAATGAGCGCAGTCGTTTCCCAAATGCAGGCTTTCCGTGGCACCCAGCGTCTATCCCGGGTCAGCGCCATGGCTGCCTATCAGTCCTCTGTGATGAAGCGCAGCCTACCTGCAGCCTGATACTGGGATCAGCATCTGCCCTAATGGGCATGGGGCTGGCAGGTCTTGAAGGAAAACAAAATCTGTGAAGGCAACAAGGAGCAAAACCTGAATAGGTAATCCTATACTTTCTGTGTTGCTGAAATTGAACAGGAAATCTGCCAGAGCAAATTTTCTTGTGCAAGATGTGATGGTTTCACAGGGATATGTTTTCCAGTGGACTGTGCTCAGAAGGATATTTCAGCTCTGAATTTTTGTCTTTCCCTCTGAGAAGGGCTTTATATGGTTTTAAACTATTGCCATTGGATTATCATCTTTTCCTGTTGCCCAGCTAAAGATATTTTTTAAATGTATCAATTTTTTTTGTGGCTCCAGTTGAATTAACAACTGTAGCAACTGAAGCTATGCTATCAGAAACAGGGTACTCGGGAACAAAGGTGACTTTTGAAAGCTCTGACCTTCATTTAGAGATTGTGGAAGCTTGGCTTTTACACGTTCCTTAGTGCAGCGAAGCAAATGGAGTTCAGACGCTTCCTGCAGCTCCATTAGGATTTTGGTCCAAACTTTGAGTCTCCCAGGCTTGTATTCTTCACTGGGATTAGAGACAGGTTAATTACAGGCTCATAAAACAATAGAAATACTTTGTTCCTAATACTTCTTGGGTTTGTCTTGTTGGAAGCTCATATTCCAGACACTCAAATTTGCAAAATTTAACATGTTTTCTATATATTCATGTACCTGCATATACATACATACACATCAATACACTTTTTATCCCTCAGGTAGGATTTTGATTGGTTTTTTTTCCCCAAAGTCTTGGTATGTTGTAACTTTCTTTTGAAGATCTACTGTACCATGAAAACCTTGTTTTTCTGTGGCTTCAACTTCAGCACCACTTTCGGGTCCCATTTATTCCTTCAGTACAACTGCCTTTCAGAGAGGTTGTAGGACTTCAAAGGGTAGGATCAGAGAGCAAATCAATCCCTACCATAGGTTCTTTGTTGGACTAATTAATTGGACTAATTTGAAGTTCTAATAACTTTGTTCACAAAGACTTTCTCATTTACCTATTCTTGACTGGTCTCCTACACTTTTGGGGCGATGCTTTCATTCCCTGGCTTGGGCTCCATGCTAGTTTAGCTGCAATTGCTGAAGCATTTCTCCTCAGCCCGGCTCTGAACTAGAAATCTCCTGTAACAGGAATCTGTACTTAATCCTGCTGCATGTGCAAGATAGTCTAAACTTCATTCATTGGAGGCTCATGTTATTTTAAGATCTTTTATTGATTGGCCAGCTGTATTCTGCAATCTTGCCCCCACTCCAAGTTATCACTGTGGAGCAATTCAATTAAGCATTATGAAATTAAGGATTCAGATATTTCAATGAGCTAAATAATGAGAGAAGGAAAGTTCCTCAGTTTTATGTTCTTCCACCTTCCTATCTTTTTAATTGTGTGACCTTACTGAAGAGGTCATGACCTCACTCTGAGAGAATAGTATCTCACAATTCTGGTATATACCGGTTGGTAACAGTTCTATTTAACATGACCTTTAAACCTTGTAAAAACTTACTTGCTAAGAAACTTTCATATCCAGTGTGCTAATTTTACAACGACTCTTTAGCCCTAGGACTTCATCGTCATTTCCAGTAGAGCCACAGGTAATTCTGTTGACAAAAATATCTTTGCAGAGAATGTGATTGGACTTTATGTAACTGATTTTCAGTTCATTCACAATACTTAAAACTATCTTTAAAGGAACTGAAATTATCAGGTTCTGTTCTTTGTGTCTCAGCAAATTGGAGAGACAAAACTTGAGGCAGAATGAACCATTCAGATAATGCTGTCTAATCTGAAGGAAATTAATTTAATTTTAAAGCTTTTTTAATGAAACTGTCATATTAAAAATGTAAAAGTTTTCTTCATAAAAATCTGTGATGGCTGATTTCAGTGTTACAGAATAATGTTTAGGTTTTATTTCTCTTCCAAAACACTTTATTAGAATTGGTACAGCTGGTTTAAGTATTTCAGTTCACTTTAGCTTGTGAGTCTGGATAAAGGTTCTAACTAAAAATTATGTTCAGTATAAGTTGCCTGGATGAGCGTACGATCTGCTGGATCGAGCACTGGCTGGAAGGACGATCCCAAAGAGTGGTGCTCAATGGAGTTAAATCCAGCTGGCAGCTGGTCACAAGTGGTGTTCCTCAGCACTCAGTATTGGGGCCTTTCCTTTTTAATATCTTCATTGATGATGTTGATAGGGACATAGAAAACACTATTAGTAAGTTTGCAGATGACACTAAGTTGGGTGGGAGTGTTGATCTGCTTGAGGGCAGGGATGCTCTACAGAAGGACTTGGATAGACTAGATAGATGGACCAATGTTAATGGCATGGCCTTCAACGAGGCCAAGGGCCAGGTCCTGCACTTGGGCCACACCAACCTCATGCATCGCTACAGGCCTGGGGAAGTGTGGCTGGAGCTGCCTGGCAGAAAAGGACCTGGGGGTGCTGGTCGACAGGC
>VZTM01006206.1:2987-29333 GCA_013400555.1 Jacana jacana | reverse complement strand
GATAAGCATTCAGAAGAGCTTGTTCACTGAGATGCTTTGAGCTATAACACAATTTGCCCCCTGAACTTGAATGGGAAAGACTGTGTAGGTCTGAACAACCATACTGGAACTTTGTTGCAAAATCCTCATTTTGAGGTTGTAAGGCACAGCCTATGTAAGGTGTAGATCGCCTGGAAGTTGCTTTTGGGAGAGCATCTTTTGAACTGGAAGGACACATGCGTACTGCTGCAACATGTTCAGGGGAGGCATTCACTTCAGAGAGGCCTTTTGGAAGGTGTATTCCCCTGCCCTTGTCAAGCTGCGCAATTGGGATGTTTCAGAAATCACAACCCAACTGCCTTTTATCCAATGGATGTGGTCTTTTGGGGAAAACCCATTGGAAACTTTTCTTAGTGCCCCTAAACACGTTCCTCTGAAGTTGAGGTTTGGTTCTGGCTTTCCATTTTAGTAGACAACATTGCCTATATCTTGTAGCACAGCACAGAGTCCAAAGGCTGCCCAATTAATACTGTATAATGACCTGGTTGGGTTTTCAGCAGTCTTGTTAACTAGGGGTCCCATACCTGTATTTTCTTCTTATATAATTTTTTTCTATTCATATTTTAACTTTGTTAATTTCAGTATCTCTTATCAAGTGATCTTGTTATGCAAACTTTTGCAAGAACAAATTCATTTGTATCTGTGAATAAAGTGTATTATGCATTTATGCATATTTATACACCCCCTTCTGTATATATTTCTAGAGATATTCATATGGGTCTATATCTTATGTATCAAGAATATATAAGGGCCCTTAAGAAGCTTCCAGGTGACCAGGAAGGAGGGTTTTCAGCTGCTAATGTGGGACTGCTCTGACCCTTCCCAGAACCTAAAAGAGGAGAGGGGGAAAGGGAGACTAAATATTTACTTTATTTATATTTAGACACAATCTGTTTGCAATTAGTACCTCTGCACTTCTGTTGCGTGAAGATTTTTAACTGGTGGATCTGCTTAGTCAGAAGAAGGAAAAAAAATTCTAACAGAGATAATTTAAATTTAAGGGGTGGGGTGAGGTAGGCAAGTGAAGAATAGCTTTTATGATCATTGTGCAAATTTCTCTTACTCATACCTTCTTAGGCAATTACAACTGAGACACCTGTGCCCTCTGTGTGTTAACCACTTGTTTATAAACTGTTGAAAGACACTGAAGTGAATATATGAGAGAACATAGAGATAAGTATCAGCAACATTGGTTCCTGCCAAAAAGAAGCAAACTTCTTAAAGGGCTCCAGTTTCTTTCTAAAGGACAGAAGAAGAGCAGTGATGTTGAGCGTCTGCATGGTGGTCAGGCTGGCAGTACAGTCAGTTTAATGAAATTTTCATAAATTAGCCAGAAATATGTAGTCTGGAAAAAACTACTGTGCTGGAAACTCACTCACTTGGAAAACCCTTTACAATTGGTTACCAGTGGGTCGCTGTCAATGTGAGAGGAGGAATAGAAACCAGCCCCACAAGATGAACTCCTTGGTGGGGCAACTAATCAGTATTTCATTAGTGACCTGGATAATGTTATACCAAGTGTATTTACTAGACAACAATGAAAGGAGAGGGACTTCCAGTTTACTGTAGAAGAGAAAGGGGTATTTTGATTGTTTGTTGTATTCTTTCTGATGAAAAAAGAAGTTAGAAGAAAGAAAAGCACACAAATGCAGGAAAGAGGTAACAAGGATTCAAAAAGGTATTTTGTACAAATATGGGTTATAATGGTACGTAAGAGGAACAGCAGTCAATAATGTCCTCCTGCTGTGCAAAAAGTAAATACCATGCCAGGAACTACAAATAGCAGTCTGGTTTGAGGTGTGCAAAGTGATTATTTTACTCCCATCAGTATTTTCAAGGCCTCAACTAAAATACTTGGTCATTCTGGGGCACGGTGCTTCATGAAAAATAGGCAGAGAGTCTGTAGGAGAGCAACAAGAAGATTTAGAGGTCTGGAGAATGTGACATACGAGAAAATGAATCAATACTGATAAATCTAAGAGAAGACAAGTGTGAAATATACAAAGTGTTCAAAATATCATTTCTTTCTCTGCAGAGAGTCTGTTGTTTTGTTGCTTTTAGACTGCAAAACGTACTCGGATTAAGTTGCAGCAAGGCAGATACAGATCAGATATTAAGAACATTTTAATAATAAAGATAAGAAAGCAGTAGCTTACGTTGCTTAAGGAGATTGTGAAATTCCCTTAATCAGAAATTTTAAAGACAGATTAAGCAAATCTCAGGAATGAAACTGGCATTGTTAATCCTTCCTTGGGGCACTTATATGGTCAAGGTGACCTCCTGAATCCTCTTCTAGTTCTACAGTCTATTGAGAAACTTTTATGCATGAAATTATTAAGTTTCACACTCTTTGAAGCAGGAACCATATCTTTTGTATCTGTACAGTGCACAGAAAAGCAATCCAAGTCTAGAGAGTGTTGTCATTATAGCTGTATAGCAATAATGATATCTAATCAGCATGTTATGTTGGATCATAACTGTAAAATCATGAGTCACTGTGCTATCAGTGATATGGTAGGATGACCTTGGCTGGATGCCAGGTGTGCCTACCAAGATGCTCTATTGCTCCCCTTCCTTAACTGGACAGGGGGTGGGAAAGTATGATCAAAGCCTCAAGGGTCAAGATAAGGAGAAGGAGATCATTCACTCATTACTGTCACAGGCAAATTCAACTCAGCTTGGGGAAATTAATTTCATTTATTGCCTATTAACACCAGAGTAGTATAATAAGAAATAAGAACAAATCTTAAAACACCTTCTCCCCATCCCTCCCTTCTTCGCAGGCTCAACTTCACTTCTAATTTCTCTACATCCTCCCCTCACGCAGTGCACAAGGACAGGGAATGCAGGTTGTGGTCAGTTCATCAGATGTTGTCCCTCATACTCCTTCCTCCTCACATTCTGCTCCATTGTGGGGTTCCTCCCACATGAAACAGTCCTCCATGAACTTCTCCAACATGGGTTCTTCCCACAGCAGTTCTTTACAAACTGATGCACTGTGAGTCCCTTCCATGGGGTGCAGCACTTCAGGAACAGACTGCTCCAGTGTGGGTCCCCCACAGAGCCACAGATCCTGCCAGCAAACCTGCTCCAGTGTGGGCTTCCCATAAAGTCATAGCCTCCTTCAGGCTTTCAGCTGCTCCAGTGAGGGGTCCTCCATGGCCTACAGGTTGATGTCTGCTCCACTGTTAGCCAATATGAGCTGTAGGGGGACAGCCTGCCTCACCATGGTCTTCAAGGCTGCAGGGGAACCTCTGCTCCAGTGCCTTGTAACACCCAGCTTCGTCCAGTGATGGTTTCAGCCTGGAGCTGGCTGGCATTGGCTCTGAGACATGGGAGAAGCTTCTAGAACCTTCTCACAGAAACCACCCCTGTAGCTCCCCTAATTTCAGAATCACTTCACATCATTCAAATTATCTTGGCTAATTTGAACTTTATTGAAAATTGTGGCTGTGAATGGTATAGATAAAAATCATGGTTTGGTCTGATCTGTAATAGAAATCAGGCATGATAAACTCTAATTTATTATTTCAATATGTTTTTGTCAATACAGTCACAGACCTGATTTTAGTCATAATTACTGTTATCAGTATCATATTTGTAGGGCCTCTAGTGTTTGTTTTCTCCCAGAGCACTGAGCAAGAGGTACTCAGATCAGATGGTTGTAATACTGCGGGCCATTGAACTCAAGGGGCTCTTGGATTCCTTACTGATTTTCTTTATCCATCAATTGCCAAACAATCATAAAAAGTGTAGCAGTTATTAGTACAACCATGCTGTTCAGCCCCATTCCCTAAATGAATGATGTGCAATCTGTTGTGAAATGTCTTCATTAAAATGATTTTTTTTTTTCTAATGTTTTTTAGACTCTGTTTAACTAGTAAGAATAGTACCATGTATGTGCCACTGCGGGTTTTTAATTGGCATCTGTGTTCTCGAAGAGATGATACACCGTGACAAGGCTAACAAATGCTTTATCCCAAAGAACTGCAACGCAAACACTTTACCAACTGAGGCAGTTTTAGAGAAGACACTTCAGGCAGCAGATGGAAGTGAGAAGCTATTTACAGCACACAGTGATGTTACACAATAGTTTTTGGAAGAAAATGTGGAAAAGAGTCTTTCATTAACTAAAATTGCAAGGGCAATTGTCTACATTACACAATGCTAAAAAGCAGAATATATTATCCCCCGTGGAGGGTTACATTAATGCAGTGATACTAATTTAAATGCTGGAGCTAATTTCGGCAGAATTAGCTTGGTTATGTGTGGGTGGCACAAATACTGGCAGGTAGACGAACCCCTCATTTTGTGTTTCAGACACAAGAAACCCAAATGCAATTTCACAGCAAGAGTGTAAAGTAAAGGGGTGAACTTGCTGAGATAAAGAGATGCTTTATGGTTTAAAGCAAGGTGAGTTTTTATGAGACTCGGGTCTTTAGAAAGACACACTCTTTGAAGCAGCCCATCACCTGACTCCATAGAGACTGTGAAGGAATAGTGTAGGTATTGAACAGTGAATTTTAATATCTCTTTTTGCAAACAAATTCTAAACTCAGCTACATATTTTTTTCATTTAAAAAATGAAAAAAATCTGCACACCTACTTCTTTAAATTATTTTATAATTATTTTAAGATTAGACTGTTTTATTTCTAAAACAAACTTGCATGTTTCTTTATCTCTCCACTAGTTCTTTCAATGTAAATTATTTCAGTCTCCTTTTCTAACCTCCTGATATATAATGGAACATATAAATTAATTACATATATGAAGAAAGAAGAAATATTGGTGTAAAATGTTGGGAAGTTTTATTTTTTTGAGACACAAATGTTCTATAGGAATATTTTAAAAGGTTGTGTTTGGGATTTGGTTTTGGTTTTTGGTTGTTGTTTTTTTTTAATTTGGAAGGGAGAAGTTTCTCCTTGGAATTTTTCATCAGAAATGCTATTTAAAGTAGTTGAGAGACTAGGGCATTCATTTTCACGAGTTTTTAAAGAATCAGCTCCAGGTCCTTGCTTTCTTTGAATTTGAGTAGAGCCTTTAACTGTAGTACTTTATGCCCTAGTTGATTTATCTTGCACACTAGGATAAAAGTTCTATGATACCTTTCTTTTTTTCTTCCAGTTTGAAAGAAGTCTAAATAGCTACTACAGAATTGTTTCCCCTGACATTGCCAAGTAGTTAACTAGTGTTAATATTTATGAAAAAAAAAAAAAGTTGAATTTCCTTTGTCATAATACAGAATTAACTGTAGCAGGGATCCCAGCTGTCCAGCGTTGGAGATGAATGTTTTTGCTGCTGGATTATTATTTGCCTTTTGCTCTCTGCTTCAATTGATATTTCATAACTATATAAAGGGGAACAGTTCAGGCAGGCTGTGCTGAGATACAGAAATTGAGACTTGCCCATAACTCCGTAGTAATGGCATTGGTTGGGGGTTGAGAGATTGTCTGACAGTCTCTGGACGCAAAAGGTAGAGTTGAGTTGATTCAACACCAATTCCTAGTATCAAAGATTTTAGATACAATCCGTATGCATCTTGGGTTTTGTCTGACATTTGATGTGAAGTAAGAAAGAATATTAACCTTTAATAGCTGTCAGCTAAAAGTATTTCCATTATACATTGCTTATAATAGCAGAGCTAAAGAAATTTCAGGCTTAAGCTTTTATTTCCTACCCCTGTCACCGTCTCATCCCAATATAGCTGTTTGTATAGTGACAGTTTAAACTGAATCACTGAGATGACCGAGGCTTTGAAAAAAATTGTAGGTTACTTCTTAGTACACACCCTTTCCGTGATTGCCTCACAGACCCATAAGCAGCTGGGTAAGTAGGAAACTGCACTATGGGAAGGGCGGTAGGTTTAATTAGGACAGCTTCCTGAGATAGCTTTATTGGTGTACATCAGCACGTTGTAGAATTACTAGCACTTGGAAGAGAGGTCAGCGTGACCTACACTCCTTGTATGGGGAGTGTGTCTGAGCTGAGGACTGTGACCCCGTTAACTGCGGAACTCCCGCCTTTGTTCTGACTAGTAATGGATGGTGCTTGACACAAACCTGAAATTTCAAGTTTCCATACACTAGAAGTCACAACTTCATATGTATTATGCATCCAAAACCAGTTAGATACAGTCTAGAGTGTATGGACTAGATACCTTTAGTAGAAGATAATTTTCACTGAATCTGTAGGATTTGTACCCTGAAGTTTACCCACACCCCACTCCCATTACCATTTTTTCCACAGACCTTAAAGATTTCTTCTTCTGACTGTTGGGAGGACCAGTAGCCACAGCTTAAGGCCTCATGTTTCCAAATTTCTTACTTCTCAGACTATACATATGCTATTCCAATGCATAGGGATCCTAATGTTACTTAACTGTAACAAACATACTTGAGAAAAGTGCAGTTTGTGTATTTAGCTGATTTTCATCCTCTCAGGATAATCTTTCCTTGGTTCTCACGAATAACAACTAACTTTACACACTTCACAGAGGGGTATGTGACTGTTTTCTGGAGACAGGTAGCTGAAATACAGGTCACCCAAGCTTGGAAGTTCTTCTTCAGTTTTGTGATGGACTTCCTTTACAACTCTTGCCTAGCAACTGCATGAAAGTCTGGGTATGAGTTCACAGCTGTGCTAGGATTTGTATCATGAACTGTCTTCATTTAAACAAGCATGGGGGAAACTTGTTGCAGGTGATAAGCAATACTCGTGAGGGCGTGAAAAATGCCTTCACTGCATTTCCACTCTTGTGTTTTGCTTTTCAGCTAACTGCTGTTAATGGATGGCTTACTAGATTCAACAGGTCAGTGACTGTGTAGGGCCAACTTTATAGGCTGCAAATCACAAGTAGACATATTTGAATAACCCTTTGATAGCAGCCAGGAAAGAACTAGTTTTGCACTTGCTTTTACATTTTCACCTTGATGTTAACTTACAGCTACATCCTCATACTTGAATCAGCACTCCACAGGGATTATCCTTAGCTTTTGCCTGAAGCAAGAGTACTTTAAACAGGTTGGGTTTAAGTGTGATTGCATAAGAGTTTAAACCATCTCCACCTCCTCAATTGTTCTTTCACTGGTACTCATCTGATTTGTTAGAAGACAGAAGGTTAAAAAAAAATCTCTACAGAAAGAAAAAGTGATTGGTTTTAGTTCCTTGAACTGATTCATTGTGGGTTCAGGTGAGTACTGGAAAGGATGCAACAGAGAGGTACAAATATCTGGAGTTTGTTGGGAAGGACTGCTGAAATTACTTCAAGTAGTGGGACCGTACCATATAAACTGACTTAACTGATCAGCATCACCAAGAAAAAAACAGAAGAAAATTATTCTCTACTACAAAATGTGAAGTGTGTTTTTTTACATTTACATCTGTAATTTATAAGTAGGTTGGAAGTTGTTCTAACAACCTCTCTCTGTATATAGAAATTTCTTTTGAAGACAGCAGATGATCTTTACCCTTGTTCACCCCATATTCTGCTCTACAGCTGGAGTAATTTTGCATGTTAAAATCCTGTGCCTTATTTTGGTTTATATATCATACCATGCTTTAGGTATTTTCCTCTGTTCAAATCCATATAAGGAAAAAGTTAGTATTACAGTGAGTTTTATGGGAATAACTTCAGACTGGTGTAACTAGAATGATCACCTCTCTCTTGCTCAAAAGCTCAAAATGTCCGGTCTCTTTCCTAACTAATAATCTGAATCCTGTTGTGGTACCAGAATGAAATAAGCACCTATATTGTTTAATCAGCCTCCTGAATGTTGAGCAGTTGGTGTCCAATGACTGATAACCATCAGCTCATTATAAACTACCTCATGGGAAATATTTAAAAGATTAAATCAATGAATTAATGAGTTAGCATTTATTCATTTTTTATTTCAGCTGCATGATTTTCATAGAGTTACTTAAACTTATTGCTTTTCTTTCCTAATCAAGTTCAGAGCCTGCTACTGTAGGCACTACTGAGGGTTAAGTTGAAACCTTTTTGTAAATCAGTGCCATTCTAAAAACAGTGTAGTCGGTTTTGATGTAGCACTGGTAGATTAAAACCTGCCTTCTTGGTTCTGCTGCTCTCCTCACAGGGAACCCCCCGCGTTTAGTCCCATGGGAACCCCCATGACTAATTCTCTGTTCACCCTGAAACTCAAGTCCAGGCGTCCTCATCCGCAGGATGGGTTGTTAATCAGGCAGCACGATCCTGCTAAGGTGTAGAGTAGCTTAAGAGTTAGCTCTCAGTGACTGTCCTAGCACAAAAGCTGCATGAGCACTTCCCAGTCCTCGACACAATGCAGAGCAGCAACATGTGTGTCACTGCAGCTGCTGGCCTGCCAAGCACAGCGTTCCACGTGGGGCAGATGCTGTGCATGCCCCTGTCTGCCTTTTGTTTCATGTTGCTTTGGTCCTCAGCTGTGCTGAAGGGATTTGTCTTGAGAAGTCATCCATGTTTTCCTTTAGAGAATCAATTAGCGCAAACATTCTGGAGTGTTTTGCAAAGCAGTTATCTTCCCATGTAAAACATAAACTGAAATCAACTGTCATGACTTATGCTGAAGCTGTCTTCTGTGTTGCCTAAAATAGACCACTGAAGTTAAAAATACACAGGCAAGAGTCTGTGTTGATTTCACAGTCAAGGAAAGACCCCGTTTCTTTGTTTAGCTAGTTGGAGAATTCCACAGGCAAGGCATATAATACAGTAAAACACAGCATGGCACCAAAAAATGAAGACTGCAGGTGCACATAAAGTGCAGTTTGTTCAAAAGTTCAGTTAAAACTGAACATAGAGATCTCCTGGAGACGTATTGAAATAAACTGATTTACAATTATGCTTTCTGCTAGAAAACTATTAACTAGTGTAATCTTCAGTTGATCTCTAAAACTTAAAAATAGCCTGACTCCATTACAACTGACCAGAAGTCAACAAGAATAAATTTGGTCAGAAGAATGTGTATTTAAATAACTACATTATTCTTTTTTAAAAAAAAATCATGGTGACTGTTAAAGGCCAACTCTGAGGATTGATATTGTTGTGCTAGTTCTTCAGGAAAACAAAATGAATAATCATTCTATCCTGAAGAGTTTTGTTTGGTCTTATGATTTTCCACCAACTATTTTCATGAGAAAAGTAATTGCATAAGGAGAAAAATTATTAAAACCCTTTTCATATGGGGGTTAAACTCATCGGAACAAATCACCAGAAGCTAAAACCCTAAACCCTAAACCCTAAAACCCTTTTCATATGGGGGATAAACTCATCGGAACAAATCACCAGAAGCTAAAACCCTAAACCCAGAAAACTTAAAAGTAAACAATACCCTTTCAGATCTGAGCATGATTCTTCTGCCAAAGTAAGTTATCAGGGATAATGTCTAAATAAGAACTTTATGGTAGGTATCCATAGGGAGAAGCAAGGCATAAACAGGAAATTGAGACAAGATATTGTTTTGGTGTCAATTGACAGGGGGAGAGCCACAACACTGCACTTCAACCAGGAGATCTGGAGTCAAAGAAGGTTTCTGAAATCTGTGGAGGCTGCTTGAGAACAGAGTCTGGTAAGATCACACTGTTACTTCTGCCCTTTTCCTGTATGGTATGTATTATCTCAAGTTATTTGGATAAATAGATGAAATGTACTAGCCTCAGATGTGCAGATGGTACTAGATGTTCTGATTTTTCCTTTCATCCTTGAACTCTGTGTCTGCAAAGAACATGGGAATTACTTAAGTGATAAGGAGTAGGGTATGCGGAGTGCTGGCCTGCTGCAGGTATCTCACTAGAAACTTAAGCTGTGGGTAAGTTACTGCTAATATAACACTCATGTTACTCAGGATTATAGAATATGTCTGTGACATATTATCATCAAAAATGTATATAATCTTTGAATTTGAGTTTTAAATTCCTTCGAAAATAGTAATTTCCAGTGTTTTGTATAAAATAATGTGTCTGCCCAACTGTTCAAGTATTGGAATAAACAACTAACATGTTGGTAAATATCCAGTAGGTTTTCTGTCTAATGAAAAGAGACACAGAATTGAAAGGAGAAACTTCAGAGGAAACACTTAAGAAACATTTCAGACTTTGTTAAGAAGCAGATATAGGATCATGTCCATGTAAAAAGAATATTTGAAAGTCAATTTTTATTTGACATAATGGAGTACACTGTCTTTGAACTAGGTCTGTTATTTCGCTATTTGGTTTTTTTCTTTCAGCTAGACGTGGTGCTACTTCTATGTATGTAGGTAATTTCTTTTCAAGTATTTCCCTCAGATTTATGGAATGAAGCTGGACAAGCAAACCCTGAAAGGCCCTCTGAAAACTTTATGTCTTTAGAAACTAGTAACGCAAGGAAAAAAAAAAAAGTTCTGTTTTTACAATCACTTGTTCTCTCAAGAGCTGTGTGTGTTTTGCTTGGCATTATCATTTTGATGGGAATGTGTATATCTTTGTGGTGTTTGTGAGAATTTTACTCCTTGAATAGAAGAAATA
This sequence comes from Jacana jacana, assembly GCA_013400555.1. NCBI lineage: Eukaryota > Metazoa > Chordata > Aves > Charadriiformes > Jacanidae > Jacana > Jacana jacana. The sequence goes on along the minus strand of VZTM01006206.1, from coordinate 18,799 downwards.
AACTTGAATTTATAACTTGAAACTGTATACATGAGAAATAAGGTAGTTCAGTTTAAAAAACCCAAATAAATATTTGCTTTTAACTTTCAGAACATCGTTGAAGCAGATTAAATTATTAGTTGATAAACATCTGGGCTAAAGCAAATCATTGTAAGACAATAACAGCATATAATTTTAAAGATCTGAGAACCAAAAAACCAAGGGTGTTTTAGAAACAGTGACAGAAAGCCAGGCTGCTACATACTGCCTGCAAATCTGAGAACAGTGCCCCAAATTACTAACACGCAGCAACACACGGGGTTGGGTTTCAGCATTGTTCTTCATTTCATAAACCCGTACAGATTTCAGTAGATGTTTAACTTTTCTCCTGCACTTATTCGTACCATTATAAATCACTTGTTGGTTTTGCTTTTTCAAGGTTTCACACAAGATTTCTTTTCACAAATGCTTTGTTGAGTTCCCATCTTTTCCTAATGTTGGGAAATGGGGGGTCTCCATCTCCAGCTGTGTAGAAGCAATATATGAAAGCAGAGCACACAATTGCAAAGTCTGTTTGTCTTGAATATTATGAGAACACTCAAGGATGTTGTATATATAGAGTATGTATTAAAGGGGAAGTTGGGAGAAAAAGATGCAGGCACCTATGCACTGTGCAGGGTAGTTTTGAAAATACACGGAACTTCAGGATAGTTCCTTTAAGGTAAAGACAAATACAGAAATAAGGGGAGAGCAGAATGGAATGCTGAAGTAGTTTAAGCTAGACTAGTCTGATACCTGTGCAGTAAATCTCATCTGATTTCAGGTAAGGCTATCTTCCATTGACAGAAGGAAACTATGAGGTTGAAAAGTGAGATTTAGAAAAGGATTTGTAGGACTGCACCTCAGTCAGTAATAACACCAGCAATGCAGGGAAAGCTCTTGTGTAGAAGAGAGTTAGCTTTGAAATTCCTCAGGGTGCATGTTGGATCTGAATCATTAATACCTGTTTTAATCACTTGGATACAAAATCTAGTAATATGGTGATAAAATTTCCCAGTCCTGCAAAGCACGCTCAGTGTCAAAGTGCTATATCTGAAAAACTAGGTGACCTTGAGAACCACAGTAAAGTAAACAGGATGAAATTCAGTAGTACAAAATGCCAATCCAATGGAATGGAATGCAAGGACTCAGAGTAATAACAAAAATTAGTGCTTCAGCCAGAAGCTCATTAGCTGGAAACACAATCAAATTACTTTGGCAAGTACGATCCTAGGAGCTCTGGCCTGCCTTAGCTGAATTATTTCTAGCAGAATTAGAGGAGTGATAAAGATGTTATGCAAAGTTCTAGTGAACATATCAAAATAATTTGAGAAGTTCTACTCATTCATATTCAAGAAACATGAATTATAATTGGTCCAGATGCAAACAAAAGTTCTATTCTTACTATTCTAGTAGCCTTTCTTACAAGAAGATACTTTAAAAATCATATTTTTACCCTAGCAAAAAGTCTGAGAAGAAATAAAATTGTTGAATCACGGAATGGTTTGGCTTGGAAGGGACCTTTAAAGATACTGAGTTCCAACACTTCTTACCATTGGTAGGGGCATTAAAGTCACATCCTACTGTCAGCTGTCTGAGAGGGGACATTGTGTCTCCCTATAACATGTTGTATAGTGAAGGAAGAATCCCAAGGCAGAAGCTCTAATACTAGGGACAGAGAGAAAAAGAAAATGCAAAACTCTGTGAACTATCTGAGCCAGAAGAACAAGAAGATGTAAAATAGAGAATAAACTTTAGTGGGAAATTGTAAGAGCATTATTATCCCTTAAAGCAATTAAAGGCTTGATCACCTTCCAATAAGAACAGCGAGAGCCAAAGAAGTAGCTGCTATTAAAATGTACCGTGATTAGTTCATTAACAGGCTTATGCAATATGGTTATTCATAACACCAGGTGGTTTGGCTGAATCAGGAGATTTCATCCAACCTATGTTCCCAGTTATTGCGTCTGTGAGGATGGAACTGTTGAGAAGTCTGAGGAAGGTCTGTGGAAGTCAGAGCTCTGATATATTACAGATCTACCTTAACTCAAAACCTGATTTTGAAGACAGAACCGCGACACTTGTGTCAGCTCTTTGGAGTTGTATGGTTCCACTATTTATTTGATTGTCTGCAAGATACGTATTCATTGCAGATCTAGGCAGTGGTCAGGTTTGCTTCATGTATGTGGGGGTATTACATTTCCTTACTCCTGAGATTTTGATATGTCAGTGACAAATGTGACGGGTTTAAATTTGCCTTTGTGAAAAGGAAGTGCTTTATGGCAGCTGGGGAGACTGCAATCCCCTCAAGGCTTGTGGTTTCAATGGTTGGGTGGCACCAGCATGACAAGTCTGGCTGTTGCTTCTGCAGCTTTCCTGACTGTCTTTCCCCATGTATTCAAGTGAAGGGAGCTTTCAGGAAAAAAAACGGGAAATTTTTGGGAAAAAAACAAAAAGGGCTACAATCCCACCTTGCAAACACCGCTTCAGAGTGCTGTTGCCCATGTGAGTGATAACTGTTACTGAGTTTATAAAGCTATATTTAGTTGACCTCTTCTTTAGATTAGTACAGGTTACCACAGTGCTGAAAAGGACCTGGTGGTGCTGGTTGACAAGCAGCTGAATATGAGGCAGCAGTGTGCCCAGGTGGCAAAGAAGGCCAAGAGCATCCTGGCTTGTCTAAGAAACAGTGTGACCAGCAGAAGTAGGGAGGTGATTGTCCCCCTGTACTCAGCACTGGGGAGGCCACACCTGGAGTATTTTGTTCAGTTCTGGGCACCTCAGCACAAGAGAGATCTGGAGGTGCTGGAGCGAGTGCAGAAGAGGGCAACAGAGCTGGTGAAGAGCCTGAAGCATAAATCTTATGAGGAACGGTTGAGAGAGCTAGGACTGTTCAATTTGAGGAAGAGGAGGCTGAGGGGGGGGCTCATTGCTTGAAAGGACACTGTAGAAAAGTTGGTGCTGGTCTCTTCTCACAGGTAATTAGCAATAGAATGGGAGGGAATGGCTTCAAGCTGCAGCAGGTTAGGTTTAGGCTGGGCATTAGGAAAGAATTCTTCCCAGAAAGAGAGGTCAGTCGCTGGAACCAGCTGCCCAGGAAGGTGGCGGACTCACCATCCCTGAGTGTCTTTAAGAAGAGATTAGATGTGGTGTTGAGGGATCTGGTGTTGGGGGAGAACTTCGTAGGGTATGGCTGATGGTTGAACTCAATTGTCCCAAGGCTGTCCTCCAATCTAAATGATTCTATGATTCCATGATTCTAAGTGGTGTAGGTGCCTTCAAGTTGTCCTTTATTTCCATGCACTATTGCTTTTCTTCCACAGGTATAATCCCAGGTTAAGGTTTGGGGAGCTTTTTTTAGTGACTGTACATATTTAATTGCCATACTACACAGAGGACTTTATGTGTTTCTGTAGCCCAGCTCTGTACAATGGAGATAAGGTTTTCACAACCATAGAAATCATTGAAATCATAAGAATCATAGAAATCAATCATGGAAATCATAGAAACGCAAGGTTGGAAAGGACCTACAAGATCATTTAGTCCAGCCGTCCTCCTCTCACCAAAACTACCCACTAAGATAGTAAATNCCCCTCACCAGTTTTATTGCCCTTCTCTGCACACGTTCCAGGGCCTCAATGTCTTTCTTGTAGTGAGGGGCTCAAAACTGAACACAGTACTCGAGGTGCGGCCTCACCAGAGCTGAGTACAGGGGAATAATCACCTCCCTGCTCCTGCTGGCTACACTATTCCTGATGCAGGCCAGGATGCCAGTGACCTTCTTGGCCACCTGGGCACACTGTTGGCTCATGTTCAGCAGAGCATCGACCAACACTCCCAGGTCCTTTTCCTCTTCACAGTCTTCTAGCCACTCTTCCCCAAGCCTATAGTATTGCATGAGGTTATTGTGGCCAAAATGCAGGACCCAGCACTTGGCCTTCTTGAATGTCATTCCATTCACCTCAGAACAGCAATCCAGCCTATCTAGATCCCCCTGAAGGGCCTCCCTACCCTCAGGCAGACACTACCTCCCAACTTGGTGTCGTTTGCAAACTTACTGAGGGTTCACACAATTCACATTGTTCTCTAAGTTTCTCACCCCATTTTTTCATCCAGCATCCAGTAACATTCCTGACTGCCCAGCACTGTGCAAATCTGCACCATGCACTTGAGAGGGAGTAGTAATTACAGAAACACTTCTGGTGTTTATGCACTTCTCACAGACCTCTTGGAACCCCTGTGTAATACTTTTCTTCAATAATGAAAACTGTATAAGCATTAATCATCAACACTTATTGACGTCATGTGGTTTGATGGGTCAGGCAGCTTGCCTGCATTCTGCAGAGTGTAGTTTGATGTTTCTTAGCATTGGCAAGTTAGGGAAGGGTTGGGTAAGTGTATTGGGTCTGGCTGGGAGGGAGTTAACTTTCACTGTAGCAGCCCTCATAGTGCTGTAGCTAGAAATTTGTATCTAGAAAGATGTTAATAACACACCAGTGTTTTGCTACTGCTTGAGTAATTCTGGCACAGCATTAAGGCTCTCTCCAGCATCCCTCCTCCAAAGGCCAGTAGGCTGGGGGTGGGCAAGAGGTTCGGAGGAACACAGCCAGAACAGCTGAACCAAGCTGACCAAAGGGATATGCCATACCATATGACATCTCAGCAATAAAAGCTGAGAAGGGAGGAGAGAAGGGGGCAGTAATTATTAAGGCATTTGTCTTCCAGAGCAACCTCTATGCATACTGAGGACCTGCTTCCCAGGAGGTGGCTAAACATGGCCTGCTGATGTGAAGTATGCAATTAACCTTTTTTGTTTTCTTTGCTTCCATGTGAAGCTTTTGCTTTTTCTTTACTAAAGTAGCACAGCTACCAGCTTATTTAACTAGAAAACCTAATGAGAACACGTACTTTATATACTGTTCAAGGAGATGAAGTATTTTCTCTACTGTCTTTTGTCCGTATTCATAAACTCTTAGAGAAATGTAGCATAATACAGTTTGATTTTACAGTCATCAGTCATGTAATGGGCTATAACTTTTTAGGACTGGGCATGATGCTGCAGCTAAGTTAAGCTAGCAAATGTTTTTGTAAAAGGGGAGGTTTTGCCTCCCCACTCCTCCTTCTGCTCCTTTATTCCTACCTACTAGTGAGCATTACCTCCTTTGCACCATCTTTGGTGCTCACTGGACCTCTTATGAAGGTGATTTAACTTGCTAATCTGACAGAGGATTTTTTGTCAAGATAGTTGTTTGTCAGTTTGGAGCTCAGCTGGCACATGGAGAAGTGAAAGCACATGTCCAGGAGAAAGGAGAGTGATAGAAGTGAGACCCCCCTGACTTTATTGATCTGCTCAATCGTATTGTCAAAATGCCCCAGCTGCACTCTCAAATGTATAATATGCTGCCCACCAAGAAACTAGGTAGAGGCAAAAGCTTGTGGTGGTGTCAGAAATATTGTGCTCATAATTTGTGCAAGGACTCAGCCCTACGGCGTCTGAATAAAGCTAGTGACAGTAGCTATATTCAGCCATTAGCCCAGCTGGCCAGACAAGTCCATAGAGATCAGAGAGATTGGGAATCAGGCCAGGAGCTCAAGTTCAACACTCAGGGTCAGTGTCTGGATGAGTGAGGTGCCTGGCCCAGCATAGGCATGGCTGCAGCACTGTTGTAGCAGAGCTCAGGTGGAGGAGCCACTCAACTTCAGAGGCACTCATCTTCAAAGACACTGCAGAGTGCCCACCAAGGCTTCTCAGCAGAGCTTTCTGGAAGTGCTGCCTTCAAATCTTGATGCTTGCACCATTATTGAAGCTGACACTGAGCCCAGGCAATTGAGCCCCCAGCCAGGAGGAAGGTAGAAGGGGTGTGCTCAGAACTCTGGCAGCTTTATAAAACAATGCAGTCGCTCAGAGCTAGATCTACAGTGAAGTAATAATTTTTTTGGGTGTGTGTGCAAAACTTTTTATCTTCCAGTGTCTACAGTATTTGATTTTTATGTTCTGTATAGTGTGGATAGAGAATCAAACAGTACAATAACTCTAAACACCATTTGCTTTCTTCAGAAACAAGAAGATGGTGTGTTCAGCGAAGGATAGTCAATTTCTAGACAGAAATTTCTGTCTATATAGAAAGTTGGATTTACCAAATGTGTAAGGACCATACCACCATTTATTATGTCTCCTTTCACACAAAATAAATGGAAAATTTCCTTAGATTACCTATGCTGTGCATTCACAGTAGGAAATTCCGTGCTCTGTTTTGTATCAGTTATGTATGGAAGTCAAACTATAGGATTCTAGATCTTCCCTTTCTTATATTCATTAACCAGTCATAAAAAGCACAACAGAATTTATTGCAGTTCATATGGGACTATGGTTCTAATTCAGGCCCATAAAGCCCTTAAAAAATCACATATATAAAACAAGAAAATATACATATCTTTAAAAACTTCTGGTTCTATCCTTGACTCAATTAGCATATACAGGACAATGGCATGGTTAACAAATGATGAATAAGTCATTACAACATTTAAAGAGAAATCTTGTCAAACACTAGCTTACATTTATAATGTCCTGACCTTACAAAAATAATGTACTTGTCATCATAATAGAGTGGGATTATTCTCTTAAGTAAATTGAAATAATATACTTGGTCTTTTGAAATGTCTTTGGGTGATCAGAGCTCTCTAATGACTTAGTTTTACAGAAGATTTTCTTATATTTATTCTTCTTTAACATATTAAAACTGTATTTGGTCTGCATTAAATAAGAACAGAGTTTTAAAACCCACTGTCATCACTTAATAAATAAGTATGTGGCTGTCCATCAGGAATCTTGAACTAGTCTTAAAGAATATCACTGATGTAATTCTTCCCTCATGCTGCCTGCTGTCCTGAGTTCAGTAAGATTGTTTCCAGAACAACATTCTGTTCCAGCACTCTGCAAGTCAGTCAAGGCCAGATTATCATGGGAGAATAGTATCTGAGTCATTCTTAGGAGTCTACATGTGTAGGTAATTAAACTTTTTTCACTGCAGTTAGAAAACACCTGATGTTTTTAGTACAGAAGAATAAAATCAAAATATGTCTATAAGGAAGAAATATTTTGGAGGTTTCGTAAGATTTTAAAGTTTATAAAATTATTATCTTTAAGGAGAAAAAGTATGTAAATATGTACAGTTCAAAGGAATTTCCTTCTCTCTATACTTTGCTGTACAAAGTGGAATCTTATTGCTTTAGTCAGTCAGTTCTGTTTTAAAATTACATCACTTGCTAGCGGTAGAACAGAGAAAATAGATTAGTAGTGGCTGCTTTAATTTGATCAAACAGTTTAAATGAAATTTATAACACAGATCCACTTTTATGCTTCTAAAGAAAACATAGTTATCTCTTCTAATTCACTGTCCCTATGTGTGAGATTTGAATGGATGGGCAAAGGTAGTTTTTGATATTCTGAGTTTTCTAAGACTCCAGTTTATGCAGAACTCAAATTTATAAAACCTTATGAGTGTGGTGAATATATCTGCCCTGATTTCTGTAGTACTCTGAGATATGCTAACCTGTACATGTTTTTCTACAGCTTTCTCTTTGTTCCTTTTCCCCCTCATCTAAATAACAATCAAAGGGATTTGATCATTGTCTTTCATTGTCAAAGTCAACTCACTCCAGCCTCCAGTGATGAAATAACTTCTTCTCACTTCGAAGTACAAAGTCTTTGATTTTGCTTTCATCAGGATAGAAAACTTCAAAGTGTGAAACATCTTTCATAATTTCTATAAACTTCTTCTTAAGATAAAGACGATGTCTGTGGGGATCTGGAATGGCATCATCAGGATCAGTTTTATTCTGTATTACAGTAGTAGCAACAAGAAAAAGGCCCTATTCTATGATTCTTTCTAAAGGAAAAAAAAAAAGGCCCTTTTTAAAGCAGTTGCAAATATCTATTGATTGCTACCATCCCCTAAATTCTCAATCAGATTTGTCAGCAGCAACCCTTGCCTTGTCTGCTACTATTTCTCTTTCATGTGTGTAAGCATGAGGTGTCCCAGTTTCTAGTTTTTGTTGTGGCAGAAAAGAAGGTGATACATAGAGGACTGCTAAACAATTATCTGAAAAGAATGTCACGATTTTATGAATACTTCATATACTTAATCCAGGAAGCGCATTTATTACAGGTTCGGTTTTAAGAATTTATTGTGACTGTCCATTCAAGCTTTACAGGAACTGTGAGAAGAATAAACCTGAAGACAATTAAGTGTCTTCTAAAATTAACATCTTCCAACCAAGCATTTAAGGATTGTACTCACTTCATAGTAATGCACTTCCAGGATTCTGGCGGTGACATAGTTGTATAGTCAAATCTGGGAGTTAAATAAGAAAATAGAGCACTGAGTAAAAGAAACTTTTTTGATTGAGAAATTGGGAGGGTGTACTTGTCAGGCAGTGTCATTGGAACAGCCTCAGGTCCTGGGGAAGTATCTGAAAGAAGCTGAGGCCTTCCCTGGCTATGAGGGAATGGTGGGACTTAGAGAAAGCAAGTGTCTAAATGGACTCTTTAGAATAGGGCAATCCAAGAGATAATACATTACTCTAAGCTGTCTCTGTGTGGGAATGCAGATGCTGTCTCAAGGCTTAAAAGGAAAAGCTGAAGCCATGGAAAGACTTATTTACCTTTTCCTTCAAATCAAAGTCTCCTCTTGTACTTGAGCACACTGCGTTAGTTAACTGGATAACGCTGTTTTTGCTTTGTTAATGCTGTTTTGTTTTTGTTAACCCAGGCTGCTGTTCACCAACTTTGAAGTATTTGCTTGGTTTTGATACATTTTCATTTTGGAGGACTGCTTTGATAATTACACTTGCTAGTTGCTATACCTGTAGCTCAGGATTTTAATTTCTTGATTAAATCCTTCTCTATCAAAATCTCTTTAGTTATGACTACAGCACATCTTTGCAAAATGTTGTGCCTAAGTTGTGTACTCCAGAAAGTAAAGTAGGCACCAATTTCCCTAAGGAAATTGTCATTCCACTCAGCCTGCTCTTTGTATTTGGTAACAAATATGTTGGTTCCATACTCCACAGGTCGGGGCTTATATATGCCTCTCTCTGCTGCCTGATGCTGGCAGCTAATAGTTCCTGAGGCAACTGCTACATCATTTTGGATGTAAGCTGTTTAGAGGTGCTTAGGCACATCCAGAGATCATCAGCTCTGTCTAAACAGGATAGGGGCCTTTAGGCACGTCATGTCTTAACCTCAGCCAGCAGTGAGGCACCACGCAGCCACTTGCTCACTCGGGACTAGGAAGAGAAGCAGAAGAGTAAAAATGAGAGAGCTCGTGGGTTGAGATAAAGGCAGTTCAATAGCCAGAGCAAAAGCTGCCCTAGAAATCTTGCATTATTGCTAACAAGATTTACCCAACACTTGCCTCCCTTGTGCTACCTGTGCTTCATAATCTCAGCATATAAGCCTTTGGTGTTGGGTACCCAACTTACTGCCTTAAATGTTGATGATTGATTCTTTTTGTGTCAGCTTGCTGTCAACCACCTGATACATGTGAAACTGGATAAGGGCGAGATGCAGGTTGGCTGAATGCACAGTCAGGTACTTTCCAAATTTCTGTAGCTCTGAGACAGTATCACTTAGCAATGCAAAATTGCTCCCTGTCCATTTCACGAAGAACACAGCAGAACCATAGAATGATGGCAACGCTGAGGTCAGACTAGCATCATCTGCCGATCACATCTGCCGATCTGCCAACCACTTTATTCTTCGGATGTTGGTCTATTAGTAGTGGGATACTGATTACAGGATGTGGAAGGCCCTTCTGGGCCTTATTTCATTAATTCAGTATCAGCGGCTCTGCCTTTTCATAGCTGTTCTGAAGTGTTCATACTGATTCAGGAGTGAGAAGGCATCATTTGGCCACAAAGTGCGCTCATGAAAGATTTGGGGCTATCTTGCCATGGGCAGGCTCTTTTCCTGTAACTGTTCCTGTAGCAAACATGCTAAAGGCCATCCACTAACTGTTCATTGCTTTGGTTATTGCTGTCCTGACACCACTGCTGTTTTCCATGGATGCAACATGACCAGCTGGGCCAGCAGTTTCTTTTGAGAAATACGTAACTATAGATGCTCTCTGGTGAAGTCCTGACAACATTGCATCATACTCTGATAACTTACCAGCTACTTTAAGCAATTCATCTTTATTGTATATTTTGTGAAACACTGTGATTCACAGATTTCAGGACTCCAGAGTCTTCCTGTATTCTGTAATGTTAACTTGCTCCCCTGCAGAAATTTACAGTCAACACATGAATGGTCTGACCTAGATTCTTACTGCTTAAGCCTAGCTCTGCTGCCATATGGTGTGCTCTCCTCTTCTGATGACATCTTCTTATCAGATACCTACTCGGTGCATTATCAGGTAGCTTAAGGCTACTAATATTGTCCATAAAATCAGCTTATTCCAAGCCTGGGTAAAATTGTTGGAAGGCAGCTGAATACTTTGCAGTCCATGAAAGGACAGTAATGAGCAATGGCTCTTACTGTTTCTGTCTCCAGGCCCACGTCTAAATTGTTGCCAAGCCTAAGACTGATTTTGGTTACAAAGCCAGCAGTCTATGAGGAAAAGATCTTGCTTAAGTTTTGCGGTACCATGACTGTTCTTGCTTTTACATAGCTGAGAGTCTAAATCTACTCCATTCACCCTTGCAAACTCTTCTTCTTTCATCTTCCTCCCCATCCTGTATTTTCATAGCTACATACAGCAAAGAGGTTAAGCCAGCCAGCCAGAACAGACTTTGCAGCTCTCCCATCAGAAATGGTAGTGGACATATTAGGTGTAGGTGTCAAGGTCTTGCCATCAGGGGGCTGTAGAGTTGGCCTTTAGCCATTTCTCAAATGGCCTGGGGCTTCCCTGTGCCGCACACAGCTGCTTCCAGCTGGCTGCACAGCAGATCCACCATAGGACACAACTGAGCCCATCAGTGGAGCTGGTGACACCTCTGTGAAAGCATGTTTAATAAAGGGTAAAGTGTTGCATGACAACGAGAGGGGAGTGAGGAAAAAAGTGTGATAAACAATAGTCTGAACACCTGGGTCAGAGAAGAGGGAAGGAGGTGCTCCAGGTGTCAGAGCAGTTATTCCCTTGCAGCTCATGGAAGAGACCACAGTCTATTTCTGTTTGTGTGTTACTTTTCTGTCAAGTGCAAATGAGCATCTTCCATAAAAGTTGACGCTCAGAAGTGAACCAGACATGAAATCCATATTTCCCCTTTTCCAGTCCTTATGTTGTGTAACATAAGGCTCTGGAAGCAGCTCTGCTGTCCTGCTGTCCTGTATCTTCTTTCTCTGCAGTTGGTGCTGCCCTGTCTTCTGTAGAACACTCCATCCTGCCTTTAATTCAGCTCATGATGCACTCACCCAAAGGCAGGACTCACTTTACCAGGCAATATGGTAATAATGTTTGAAGGAAGAGATTTTGCCTGCAACCTGGAATGCCTTACAAGAAAAGATGGCATGATAAGGCAAGGTCCCTGGCCTCCACCTGTAATATGTTTTTGAAAGAAGCACAGGGTAAGGCTGCCAGTCCTTGTTGATCTAATCAGACTCTTCCATTTGGGCAGAGCATCCATGACAGCCTTGCATGTGTCTACTTGCTAGCACACATGGTTTTCCTTAGTGGCTCAAAGCACATTCAGCAAGGGTTGCAATGGAGATTTTGCTATAAAAGCCTTACTAGGCATGGCATTCAGCTTCTGTCCTGATGCAGGACTGTTCCTCATCCTTTGTGGCATCTTTAGGGACTCCTTCCAGAGCCATGATTTATTGCACTGTCTTGGGATCTTTGTCCTCTGTATTAGGTGATAATGAAATGTACTCTCTGGTGTTCTGCTCCTTTTTGTGGTTGGCTAAATTTTGTCAGGCAGATCCTTCCAAAAGGAAAGGGATTTCTTTGTATGTGGGTCAAATAGCAGGCTGGGCTGAGGCCAATAATCTCAACAGTGTCGATATTCCCTGCCAGAATGAGGAAGGGGTGTCCCAGCTGTATGGATTTAGCTGGTAATTTCACCTCATTGTTTCTGAATTGTAAACCTAGGTGAGTCTATGGACAGAGATCTTGTTGGAACAGTGGTGTACCATGGTAAAAGGATACCAACAGCTGTGTAAATAGAAGTTTTGCCACTACCCTCTGAGGAGGTATCTACAGCATACCTCGATGGCACTTTTTATTCTCTGGCACATTACAGTGATGAATTCATGTAAGTTACAGACTCTGTAGGTCTCTGCAAAGTGAAGGTGTCTAGCAAAATTTCTTCCTCCCCGCTCCATTTCCAGGGATTCCACTTCCTCAGATTTCTGATAGTCATAGTTTCTTACTTCTGTCTTACACTCAAGTCCACTCCCATTCATGACATATAGATGACATATAGGAAGTGATGGCCATGTACTAGGTGACATTTAAAAAAACCAAAACAATCTTACCTGCACAAACATCCTAAATACAATAAAGGAAGTTGCTGTACTCCACCTGGATTCGTGTTGCCTTTGCCTCCAGCCCTAATACGAAGTATTGCAGCATGTTCTCCACCGAGCAGAAGAATGCTATGAAAGTATAGCAAGCACTGGGCACTCAAGAGGTTTCACTCTTTGGTGCTCTCAGGGAGCGTGAACGTGCAGAAACTTGCCTCTCTTCTGAATGTGACTGCCAGAAACCCTCTGGTACTTCAGATGCAGAAAAAGACTGGGCATCCTCCATTGCTTACAGAACTTCTCCTCTTGCTGGCAGTACAAAATGTTCCCTTATTACATACTTATGAAACGCTCTTGTGTTTATACATAAGCAAAGAATTATATCCTTTTTGACAATGAGCAGCAGGCCTATCCACTCTATAGATCGTTTTGCTGCTCTTTTTTCTTCTTTTTTTCTTAAATCAAAGCCTTATCCAGTCCTTCTGTAAGCTTCCATTTGAGCCTGACAGACTTAGCTCATTAATCTTTCTGCTGTGGTCTGGAAAACATCCCCAGTCTTGTTCCCAGATGTTCTGTTCACTTTCTTATCCAAAATGTGCACCCTGNGTAGCTGTTTCACCATGTGCAGCATGTGGTTTTCAGGTTTTCTGCATGCCATAGTGTGGGCCATGAATGTTCACTTCTTAGAAGTCTGAAGGAAAAGGTCTAGGATGTTTGCTCATGATTTAGAAGCATGATTTTCTGGCAATTGGACCCAGAGAAATACTGATATCATGTGTTAAACCCAGAAGGGTCTTTTATTTTTAAGGACTTAACTCTCATTTGTGCTGCTTATTACTTTGATTTATTTCCCTGGACCTTCAGAACAATGGAAACTATTTTAAAATGCTCTAAGACATCCTTGTCTCCTCTGTCACAGCACCTCTACTTGGTTTAATGGCTTTTAGAAAGCTGTACGTTCCAAGTAATGGGTAAATGATATATGACATGCTATTCCATCTTCTTGGTTGCTGTAGCAACATCACACTAAACTAGGCATTAGTCAGCAGTCTAGGCCATCAACTGTCTTGTTTGTAACACATGGTTTACACATTATGAAGCCTATTAGAAACAAATGCTAAACCAGATAATTGGCTATATAAGCAGTTCCAGTGGAAGAATGTGCATAAGAAAGCATTACACTAATTTGGTTTAAAACAGAATCTGTCTATTAAGTTCCATACATAAATCTTTCAAATTTCCCTCACCTTCTCTTTGTCCATGCAAGTACATATACCATTTTTAAAATGCATGCAGTGAGGAAAAAAAACATATTTCAAATACAGGCAAAAACTGAGAACTGGAAGCTCTTTGTGATAACCTATACCTGCGATACTCAGCCACATGATGTTGTATTTGCCATTGTCTTTTTGTATCTGTTTATAATATGATGACACAGATTTTAGGAAAATCAACTGGAGAAATTATATCTGAAAAACAGCTATCAAAACATCATTTCCATGAGAAATAACATGAGATGTTAACTAGCACTAGTCAGTAAATTGAAAATAAAATTTGAATGTCTGAATAAGTTCTAGATATGGGGTAATCTGTTTTAAATTTTGATATGAGAAGAAAGGAAACACTTATATGTAAAGCTGTGAATTTATTTGTATTATAATAGAAGAGTCTAATCAAAGAAAATCCTTACTAGTCTAGATATACCTGTTACAGAAAAGAAAAAAATTATGGTGTTACAGATTTCAGAAAAAGTCTCAAATATAATAATACCATGAAAATTGTTGTGCACACTATTCCTAGGATTTATCTTCTTTTCTCTGCTCATCCTTTTGCTGCCTCTGTCTGGTAAGGTCACCAATGCCAGTCTGCCTTGAGTGGAAAAGAAGGGAGAGCATTGCAGCAAACCATCAGTGTTCCAAGTCTTTCAGTGAGAGGAGTGAAGTGTTGATACTTGCGCTTCTTTGTTAGGAGGCACATGACATTGGCCTTCATGGTTTTCTTTGTCCTCTTCTTTAGGATACACTTTGAGCCATATTTGTATGTTTACTAATGTTCTGCACCTTGCTATTTATACACTGGTCTGCCAGCTTACATTACATTCAAGTTTAATCAACTTGGTGTATTTTATATATTTTGGATATTGTTCTTCACTACCTTCATTTTGTTCAGCTCAGTGTAGGCATTTTGTAACTGGCCATTGGTGAGTTGTTTGTAGCCCTTGGATTTCTATTGTCAGCTTGTCCTTCTTTTCTTATCAACCCATGCCTGAACTCCGCTGCACTGCATCCTGTGTCCTCATCCTCAAGGCTTCTGCTATCACACCAGGCTTATATAGTTCTGCACTGTATCATTATGCCATTATTAAATATTTCATCATATCAGAATAACTGTGTTACTACCTATAAAAAGTATAGTTATACCATACAAAAAATAGAAGTAAAAGTAAAATAAATTCTCATAATTTATTTTTATGTTTAAAAAATCCTCCATAAAGGTGCAGGTGGGCCAAGAAAAATTCAAGTAAGCCTGACAAGCCTCAGTCCTGTGGATTTGCAAAACCAGTACAGTCTGCAACTCATTGCTAGCAACAGCAATAGTGTGTTTACAGGGACACAGGGCTCCAGGAGAAGACAGCTTTACCTTTAGAGAAAGTTGGAATTGGATTTGAGATAGAATTTGATCGTGGACAACAGTATGACAAGCATCAGGGTGCTGTAATTCAAGTCTCACATTAAATTAGTACCTGACAAATCAAATAATGATAACTTGAACTGACATGAATTTTTCAGTTTTCTTGTCAAGTAAATGGAAGATAGCTAAAGCAAATATTCCAAGTGTTGCCATGCTTGAAAAAAATATTAAAATAAGTGGTTGTTCACTTAGTAAACCTTTACATAAATGATCCATCCCTCCATAGTTAACATTTGCCCATCTATAAGAAGGGCAGAAGGGACAATCCAGGAAACTGTAGACCTGTCAGTCTGACCTCGATACCAGGGAAGATTATGGAACAGGTCATCTTGAGCGCTGTCACCATCCATGTAATGAGCAGCCAGGGGATCAGGCCTAGTCAGCATGGGTTTATGAAAGGCAAGTCCTGCCTGACGAACCTGGTCTCCTATGATAAGATGACCCGATTGTTGGATGGGGGGAAGACAGTGGATATAATATTTCTGGATCTTAGCAAAGCATTTGACACTGTCCCCCACCACATTCTGGTGGAAAAACTGGCTGCTCATGGCCTGGACGAACGTACGATCTGCTGGATCCAGCATTGGCTGGAAGGACGATCCCAAAGGGTGGTGCTCAGTGGAGTTAAATCCAGCTGGCG
>VZTM01006205.1:1141-12456 GCA_013400555.1 Jacana jacana | reverse complement strand
AGCCCTGTAAATTTTGGTTGTTTAATTTTTGGGAAAAAAAAAAAAAAAAAGAGCCAGCAGCTTGGGAAACTTTTGGAGATATAGGTCCAAAATTATGTACTTACTGACTGGAGCAGCTTAGAAAGAGACTGAGAGGGAAGAGCACTGTATGGCTGAAATGCAGTGGAGTGTTTCTGGATACCTTTTCAAGCATCTTCTTGAAATACAAATGCTGAAAGCACATTCCAAAAAAATAAGGAAAAAGGGAGCTAACAATCAAGTAAGTAATGATGTGAAGGAAAAGTACACAATCTACTTGATGGTTCACTTCCACCAGTAAATGGTAGGGGCTATATATGTCTAAAGAAGCTGCACAATCTCTTCATTGAAGATTACAGCTAAAACTGGGAAATGGTGCAGTTGAACAAATGGTTTCTTTTCCCTAAACAGTTCTCTCTAAACAGTTTTTAGACTCATGCAAAAATACGATACTGGTCACTAAGGCTTTCTGCAATTGATTAATATTGTTTTAGACTTCAATGTATTTACATGATTTGGCCTCTGTAATCCCCACTTAGTAGAAGAGAGGAGAACAAAGAATTCAAGTGGGTGCACCTTATGTTTCTGGAAGCCAAAGGACTGAAAGATCTATCAATATATCAGTGACTTATGAAACATTCTGCTCTTATTTATGAGAGTATATGGTGGCCCAAATGACTCTGTTGGCGGGTGTGAAGATGACATTCTGATATTTGGTACTACTAAGAGGTATGGGTGTTCTTTGCCAAGTTTTCTCAGAACATGTGTATTGATTGGCTGATGAAGCCAAGGGAGTGTTCGGAGGAGCTGTGTATTCCAAACAATTTTTTAGGAACTGCACTGCAGAGTACTGGAAAGATCGCAACTGAGACATGTCAAAGCATCTTTTCTCAAGATGTCCCCAGAAGACAGAGAATTTGGTTTTGAGGATAATATAGAGATATTTCAGACATTTCAGGCAGAACAAAAAGCACCAGCTTGACCTAATAGAAACTGGGTGTTCAAAATACAGGACAATGACAAGAATCAGCATTGAGAACACTGAACAATGTCGTGGGAAATAATCTTATTTTTCTGTGGAGTTTTTACATTTCCAAAAATTATATCATAGAATCAGAGACTAGTTTAGGTTTGAAGGGACCTTAAAGATCATTGAGTTCCAACCCTCTGCCATGGGCAGAGACAGCTTCCACTAAATCAGGTTGATCAAATCCCCACCCAACCTGAACTTCAATACTTCCAGGGATGGGGCATCCACAGCTTCCCTGGGAAACCTATTCCAGTGTCTCACCACCTACACAGTAAATAATTTCTTCTTAATATCTAAATGAAATTTCCCCTCTTCCAATTTAAAACCACTACCCTTCATCATATTGCTCCACTCCCTGATGAAGAGTCCTTTTCCCTCTCTTCTGGGAGTCTCCTTTAGGTACTAAGAAGCCACTATAACATGTCCCTGGAGCCTTCTCCAGGCTGAATAACTCCAACTCTCTCAGCCTGTCTTCACAGGAGAGGTGCTCCAGTCCTCGGCTCATCTTCATGGCCCTCCTCTGGATCCACTCCAACAGGTCCATGACCTTCTTATGTTGGGAACTCCAGAGCTGGATGTAGTACTCCAGGTGGGATATCACAAGAGCAGAATAGAGGGGGCAGAAATCACCTCCCTCAACCTGCTGGCCATGCTTTTGGCACAGCCCAAGATATGGTTGGCTTTCTGAGCTGAGTGCACGTTGCCAGATTATGTTGAGCTTCTCATACACCAACACCCTCAAGTTCTTCTCCTAAGGACTGCTCTCAGTTCATTCTTTGTCCAGCCTGCATTTGATCCTGGGATTGCCCTGACCTACATGTAGGACCTGGTACTTGGTCTTGTTGAACTTCATCAGGTTAGCACGGGCCCACCTCTCGTTTGATGTGATCCCTCTGAATGACATCCCTTCCTTCCAGTGTGTCAACTGATCCACAGAGCTTGGTGTCATCAGCAAACTTGATGAAAGTGCATTCAGTCCCCCTGTTCATGTCACCAACACAGATGTTAAAGAACACCGGTCCTATTACTGACCCCTGAGGAATGCCACTAGTCACTGGCTTCCACTTTGACATCGAGCTGTTGATTGCAACATTTTCAGTGCAACCATACACCCAATTCCTTATCCACTGAGGTAGTCCATGTGTTAAATCCACGACCCTCCAGTTTAGAGACCAGGATATCATGTAGGACAGTGTTAAATACTTTGCATTAGTCAAAATGTAGATGATGTCAGTGGATCTTCACTTATCCACCAATGCTGTAACTCTGCTGTAGAAGGCCACCAAATTTGTCAGGCATGATTTACCCTTAGTGAAGCCATGTCAGCTATCATTGATCATGTCCTTATTTTCCATATGCCTTAGCAGAATTTCCAGGGGAATTTGCTCCATGATCTTGCCAGGCACAGAGGTGAGACTCACCAGTCTGTAGTTCCCTGGGTCTTCCTTTTTTCCCTTTATAAAAATGAGGATTATATTTTCCTTTTGTAGTCAGTAGAAACTGCACTGGACTGCCATGACTTCTCAAACACAATGGCTAACGGCTTAACAACTTTTATCTGCCAGGTCCATCAGGATCTCACCGGGTCCCATGGACTTGTGCACCTTCAGGCTCCTCAGATGGTCTTTGAACGTGATCGTCTCCTTCAGAGGATACTTCTTCATTCTCCCAGGTCCTGCCTTTGCCTTCTATGGCTTGGGTGATGTGGATAGAGCCCTTGCTGGTGAGAACAAAGGCAAAAAAAAATTATTGAGTCCCTCAGCCATCTCCATATCTTTGGTAACTAGGTCTCCCATTTCCTTCTGGAAAGGGCCTGCATTTTCCATAGTCTTTTTTTTTTTTTTTTTATCAGCAACATACCTGTTGAAGCTTTTTTGTGTTTCCCTTGATGTCCCTGGCTCAGTTCTCCTGATGTTTTTTGCCAGAATTTTGGGGGAGAGAAAAATATCTTTGTCAAAAGATTTAATCTTTGCCAGATTCAACTGGTACTATCAAACCCTTTCCCTTCAACCTGGAGGACTGATGAAAAAGCTACCTCTACTCCAGAGTTCTTTATTATCATTCCCAGGTCTCTGTATTCCTTGATACTCCTCAGACTGCTCCTAGAGGTATCACTGGTGCCCATGTGGAACAATGGCAACAGATAATAATGGACTGTATAAGGCTTGGTTGTCTTTTGGTGACATCCCTGATACGAGCCACCTGTGAGCACTCTCTAGAGAGTGTGTCAGGTCAGCAGATGGGTGCCTCCATACCTTTCAGAAGAGAGGCGCCAGCTTTTTCTTAATTGCGCTGAGTGTTTTATGGGGACCAGATCAAGCTGCTTTACTCAGATCTTGCAGGTCTCCTTATGTGACTGGCCTTTTCTCTTCAGTCTGCAGTGCAGTGAAATCATTCTACAAGGGTACTATTCTGCTCTTCAGGTCTGAACTTATCTGAATTTTTTTTGAAACATAACAAAATAGTTTCAAATTTCTCTACCAGTAAGTCCTTCAGTTGTCCCCTTTGAAACATGTATCTCTCTCATAGCCGGTCTTAAAAGAATTTTAAGAAAATTGTAATGATTTTTTCCTCTCCTCAGAAAACTCCCCCAAGCTCTACAGTTCATTGCTGTATGAACTTTACAGTTCATCACTCCACAACCACAGATAACTTGAAATCTGCACTTCTGCAAGTGTTTATTATCCTGCGTGTCTATCCATTGGCCCTTTACATCCTCTAGTAATCTCTCACAGCTATTTAGATCCTTTCCATTGACACTGTGAAACTACCTATTTCAACCTCTCTAATTTTTTTCACACTGTTACAGACATTTCTGTAGTTCCGTACTACCTTCTAGCACATATACATTATAAAAAATATCTCATCTGTGTCAGCAAGCCTAACAAATCCAGCAAATGTAGGTTGTATTATTAATACATTAATAATTATGTATTGTATTAATCATTTTTTTGCAGAAAAATTGAACTCACTCACCTAGGGGCTTTTCTGAACTGACACATTTCTAATATATCTTCCACAGCACCTGAGAGACTGAGATGTTAGGGACAACAACTCACACATTCTCAGATTATAATAATTTCAAAAAAATTGGTCCTGATTTAGAAAATATATTCCTATATTTAAATATGCAATCAATCTACTAAGTCTAATTGGACTAAACATGTTTTTATATGTAGACACATATTTTGTGTATCTATTGGAATTATTTGAGAGACTAATTGTTCAAGATAGTCTATTTTATTGATTCAGAAAGACACCACCATTTGGTTGGGATCTCACTGAAGCTGTAAATATAAAATTACATCACATTAAACAAATCAAAAGTGGAATAAGCTACCATCTTCCTAAATTCATTATTATTTTTTTTTTAAAGGCAAAAATTAAAACACATATCTTATAAATAATTCAAGTAATAATTTCAGATATTTTTTTCCTAAAAGTGACATTACACAGTTATCTGAATTAATGTGAAACATAATTCCAGACTTAAGCACGTATTGTTATAAATGCATAGATTTATTATAATTAAAGCACAGTTTAAAAATGCTCCACAGAGAAAGATTTAAAACTTTTGCAAACTGTCTCTCTGCAAATCACGGCTGATGTGAAAAAGTGCATGGTAGCTGCCTTAACTTGTCTTTTAGACAGTAAAAATCACTTGAGTAGCTGCACATTTGATTAATCTGTGCAACTGTTCTGATCACAGTGGGATGCTTGGTCACTCACCTTAAATTAATGTTACCAATAAAATAATTAGGTCATAAGCATCAAGTAGTAGCAGTCTGAAATCTGAAGATAGCAGTTAATGTCCACCTTTCAGTTTAGCTTTCTTTCACCCAGTAATGCAAACTTCTTTGGACTGTATTCATTTCATTTTCAAGTGACATGCACAGCTGGTACTATTTTAAATGATAAAGTAGCAAACGAAATAGGGAAAAGAATTTGGTCTCATTCTGTTGCAGGTTGAGACAGCTATAGTAGCAAATAATGAAATAGGAAAGAGGATTGGGGCTGATTCTACTTTGGCAGCACAAAATAGTCTGTAATTATTTTAGCTAAGAAGCACAGAATTCATAACACAGGCAGTTTTATTGGAGTGACAAGAAGCTCACACAGGATTTCTGGCCTACTCTATGTCTGAAAGTATTTTAAGACATGTGCCTTGAATCCCTTATGCCTGACTAATCCTTACTGACAAAGCAACCTCTTGGGTCTGCTTAGAGCTAGAAAAAACAGACCAGAACTCTTTATAGCTTCAGGATCAGAAGCTGCAAGGGATCCTTTGCACTGAAGCTATACTTCATGTTCTTTAGTTGCAGAATGACATCAAGGCTACTAAATATACATTAAATAAAAGGTGTTATTTTAAATCAGTTATGCTTTGGGATAAGGAAAGAGCAAATCAGAAGTTATTATATCTATTTAAAAAAAAAATACAATACCCTAACTTGGCTTGAAGATCTTATCATATTAATGGCATGACTCCATGTGTACAGCAGCATCTGAAGTTTTCACCATCTAATCGTTTTATTCTCAACTTCTCTTTGGAGTATACAGGTAGTACAACTCTGTTTTACAGATGTCAAGGAACATATTATCAAAAGGATTTGTAATATGTTAATTAATTCACAAATGGATTATTATCCTCCTTTTCCTTTGGAATAAATATTGTAAATCCCCATTTCCTTGTGGTTCAGGTTAACCACATCTATGGCTCTTAGAGTCAAGGGATGCCCTCTCCTACTGAAGTAGTTTCTCAGACAATAAAAAAAGAGAAATGCAAGCGGGATGCATGTTTAGTCTTGACTGAATAGGTGCGGTCACAACACTCCACCAATCTAGATGCGTGAAAGAAGCACACGTGAAAACAGTGCTGTTCAACCTGCATTTACAGGAATGAAAAAAAGGAAGAAACACACTGCAAAGTAAAGCCTTTTTTGATCTGTTAGGCAGATCTTGAAATACTTATTAGAAGTGAACAGCTAGGTAATTACCAGAGCTCAAAAGATTATATCTATGAGTATGCTCTAAATCTTCTGTAATTCTTGATGTTTCACAGCCATGGGCTAAAAGTCAACAAAGAGCACTGTCATAAATCACTTCTGGAAGAGGTGTGAGATGTCATTTAGGTATCAACTAGTTCTGTTCCAGTAAAGAGGTGGGTTTCCTCTGTATTTCATTTTTCATAGAGACCTGAAGCCCCTGGTTGTTTAATTTTTTACAGGGAAACTAAAAAGAATTAAGGCTGCTTTTAAAAAGTATGACTACAAGAGTTGTAGGGAACTAGTACTCACTTTGTAGCTGTAAGGAACTGAATCTGTGTTTGTAATTTTATTTCTCTGAATACAGCACTAGTGGATCAGTGTGCAAACTGAAACACCATCAAGACAAAAGACTCCAATTCCTGAGTTCACAATACAGAAGGACTCATAATAAAATTTCAAATGGAGCTAAGGGAAAGCTGTATGATCACAAATGTTATTGCATAGCTACTCAATGACATAGTGCAATAGCTACCATGAATCTAAAAAGAAAACTACTCTAGAAAATCAGAAGTGCTAGATCCATGGATGGATACATGCAGCCAGTAATTTGTTTGTACACCTGCCCTTTCTCTTTTCTTTTTAAAAATAGTGATCTTAAAACAACTCTTCCAAAGTTCTTGCTTATAAAATGTTTCATATTTCTAATTAAATGAAATTTAAATGCAAATATCGATATAACTGTATCTTATGGTAAAGTTTCATAAACAAGTACTTGGATGTGCTTGCTTTGTTTTGTTTTGGTTTGGGTTTTTTTCTACATGTAGTAGAGTTATTAACAATGAAGTTTTGTTTCAAGAAAGTACTTACTATTTCCACAGCAACCATCTCTTAGAGGTTTTAAAGACCTTGAACATTAATTAAGTCATATGAACACAGTGGTGAGATTTTTAGTTTTGCTGAAATCATCATTTCTGCTCTACCTATAAGGTCTGGATGACCTTTTTATAAGAAGTTCAGAAAAAACTTTGAATCCTAAGTAGTCTAAAAAGCAAATAACAGCAACAAAAAAAGGATTTAACTGCTTGTTTTTTCCAAATCCACAACTGAATGTTTCAAACTGAAAAGTACTACACTGCATTTNGCTGGGTAAGACACAGGGAGAGGGGAAGCAGATCATGGACATCACAATTAGTGAGGAAATGATTAGTGGCCTGTCACACTGCCTGGATGCACACAAGTTTATGGGGCCAGATGGGTTACACCCAAGAGTGCTTAAAGAGTTATCACATGTGCTTGCCAAGCTGCTTTCCAATATTTTCCTCAAGTCATGGCTAATTGGGGTAGCAAATGTAGCACCCATCTACAAGAAAGGCAAAAGGCATCCTGGCTTTTATTAGAAATAGCGTGATCAGCAGAAGTAGGAGGGAGGTGATTGTCACCCTNAGAAATAGCGTGATCAGCAGAAGTAGGAGGGAGGTGATTGTCCCCCTGTACTCAGCACTGGTGAGGCCACACCTTGAGTCCTGTGTCCAGTTCTGGGCATCTCAACACATGATTGATCTCGAGGTGCTGGAGCGAGTGCAGAGAAAGGCAACAAAGCTGGTGAAGGGCCAGGAGAATAAATCTTATGAGGAGCAATTGAGGGAGTTTGGAATGTTTAGTTTGAGGAAGAGGAGGATGAGGTGAGACCTCATCGCTCTCTACAACGACTTGAAAGGACATTGTAGAGAAGTTGGTACTGGTCTCTTCTCACAGGTATTTAGCAATAGAATAAGAGAGGATGGCTTCAATCTCCAACAGGGTAGGATTAGACATTAGGAAAAAGTTCTTCACAGAAAGAGTGGTCAGACACTGGAATCAGCTGCCCAGGGAAGTGGTGGAGTCGCCATACTTGAATGTGTTTAAGAGGTGACTAGATGTGGTGTTGAGGGATATGGTGTAGGTGAGAACTTCTTAGAATAGGGCTGATGGTTGGACTTGATGATCCCAAGGGTCTCTTCCAATCTGAATGATTCTATGATTCTGTGAAATGAAAAAATATGAGGAAAATTGTGATGTTCGTTCTATAAGGTTACAGGGCATGATGACTCATGGGTAACAGCTTTGATAAGATCTTCATAGATCTATTGATTTTCCTTTTCAATTCCTTAGAACTGACCAGAGGACAGTTAGAATGGGGAAAGGAATAGCTGATCTTCAGTGAAGTAGTAAGTACAACTTGCCTACATGAAGGAGAAATTTATTGGTTTCTGATGGCAACCACTCTCTGCAGAACTGCTCATGTGTACTTTGTCTTATTGAGGTCAGAGTGTGATTTTAAATCCATTTATTCTGTGTTTTAAAAATAAAGTTATTCTCTCTACATAGATACAGATAGGTATTAAGCACAGTTTGTGTGCTTGCTAAAAACTCTGACAGCAGTATTTTTAGAGCCTATTATTTGCTGTGAAATAATTAAGATTCTATGAAGCTCTTTGTGCATTAGGGACTGATATAAACAATATTTACATTTAATGCTCAGTAAAAAGTTGAATGACATTTTACAAAGAGAGGGATGAACATTTTGCAAGGCTTTCCTGTGTTAATTATAGCCCATACCTTGTCACTCTCATCTGCAACTGAAACTAATTGTCTGCCATATAAAGAGACATGCTTATTGATTTTGCAAAGGCTGGAACAGACTAAGCTGTACTCCATTTCTATTGATATAGAAAGCATTGCCTGCCTGTATTGATATACACAGAGCAATAGCAAATTGCTATTGTGGAAGCATAATGATGCTGAACATTTGCTGCACAGATGATAGGGTAATGTTTAAATGCTGTGTGTCCTGTTCTTTTTAGATTTACTAATAACATCCTTAATCATTCCTCTTCAAAATACCATGAAACCTGGAGCAGACACTAACCTAACGATACAACATCATTTATAGAGCATAGCTTTTCATAAGTTCAGAATGAATTAAATGAGCTATTTTTATACCATCAACTAGGCTGGATGCCAATTTTTCTTAATATTTTGCAAGGCTTGGGTAAGAATGAAATAAATTAGCACATAAAGGTTCTTGCAGCGCTTTTTAAATGTAGTACTTATTTGGCATCTGGTCGCACCATATTCAAAAGACTTACTTGTGGAATTGTATTCTGTGAAAAAGACAGCCTGGATCTGGTCCTTATTTCCTTTTAACATAAATTTTCATAACATTTCTTGTTTATTTATCTGATGTTTATAATGTGTTCTGTTTAAATAACGTTTGAAAATATGTATAAGCTGTATGAATTTTATTTAACCAGGGGTTAGTTCTTGAAATAAGAGTTCTGCAAATTCATTGGTACTGAAAAATAAATTGATAAGAGCTATCCATTTTCTTATGTTACTGCAAATCAGTCTTGTGAAATCCATGCTTATCTATGTTGGCAATTCCCTTGACAAAGGCAAAGAAATCCTAACATGTTGTTTCTAGCCAAGATAAAATCCTGATAGCATAAAGCAATTATTTATTTTCCTTGCTTGTTTCTTTACACAGAACAAATTTAGGGGGGTTCCCTACCCCCTTCTCTCATTTAGCAATGTGTATTATTTCATAGCATTTCTGGTGGTCCACACTTTCCACATGTTTATTGAACGCTTCTTAATCCTAAAGAGTAAGATATGCATCTGCTAAAAATTCCAGCCTCCTTTGAAGCAGGAAACTATTTGGGAAAATAAATATTGGGCATAGATTGACAGAAGTAACAGAAGTTGCCTGTAGTTCTCAGAATAGTGCCACATGGTAATTGCTACTGTCCTTTTTCTGTTATAAGCTTCTCCCATATATCCTAAAAAAAAAGCCAAAATAAATTTAAGGCCATTTAAACGCTATTCTTAGAAATCATTAGCATCCATGGTACTAAATACTAGAAAATGTAGCAAGAAAACTATCTGTTCTTGATTTTCAGTATTTCCTACATCAGTCAGTGCAGAAAAGAGAGATTCTTCACTTGAATTCATAGTGATCGGGAAAAAGGTACACGCTGTAGAAGAGGGATTGTATTGACAGGCAAGAGGCTGTGAATTTAAACAGGACAAGAAAGATGAGAAACCAGAGCAGGGGAAAAGGAATGGGAGGTGACAAGGCCTGTGAAAGTATTCAACATAGAATAATGAAAAGGGAAAACAGGTCTGGTCAGTGTTTGAATTCTAGCTGACTGTACAGAGTAAATAGTTCTTGTAGAGCTTTTAAAGATTATGATTCTTCACAAGATAAAATGAAGAGCCATAAGCATCCACTCTATTCATTCTTTCTGTGTTCCCAGGTTGATAGAGGATGTAGTCTGATTTTCAGATTTTCTGAGTACAGCGCTAATACAATAGTACTGTATTCTGAACATGTGCTAGAAAATACTGAGGAACTTGAAATATCCAACCATGCTCTTTCCAAATGGTCATTCCAATAAACTGGTACTTGCTGACCTTCAGCTGTTCTTCACATTTGTTCAAGAAAACCAATACCACTTTTCTATTATGTATATATATATTTATTAATACCAATTAATAAAGCCCTGAGAAGAAACATAAAAATCACCTGAACAAAAAACTTGTTTGTAAACAACATCTCATTATTCTGTACAGGGTTTGCTAAATCCAGGAACAATATGCAAGCAACTCGATTAAATTACAAGGTAAAAAAAAATATAATAAATTCACCTATTACATAAGAGGTATTTCATATTCTGAAAAATGTTTTGTGTAAAAGACTAGATAAATATTATGACTATAATAATACAACTGATCTGGCATTTCCTCTCTTCCAAACGTTAGTCGTAGCAAACCTGATATTGTTTTGCAAGAGGAACTTCAGTCTTGGGGAGGGAGAATACTCGTGTTTTATTATTGAAATAGGAGCTTCTGTGTACAGTAAGAGATTGAATAGAAAGGCAGTTTGAATGTTTGTTTAAAAGTTAAGACCGAGAAACTCAAGATGTTCTGATAACAAGCTCAGTTAGCTATTTAGTATATTTATAAAAACAAATAAGGAAGAAAAAGTTAGCTGTCTTATTTTTCTACTTCCCTGCAAAACACCCTTCTAGTATTACCACGATGCACGTTTTTGCTCCGAATTCAAGAGATTTTCAAACAAACAAATCCATTTTGATTCAGTTTGCTTTGCAGACCTGCATTGGGCCACATCTTTCAGGATTATTTCAACAACAACAAAAAACTGATATCTATACAACCTTGCAATAAGTAGCATATCAGTGTAAGGAAAGAAGATTTACAGTCTATTTGACGCTTGGTTT
>VZTM01006203.1:0-29506 GCA_013400555.1 Jacana jacana | reverse complement strand
GTCTTATGTGCAGAAGAATGAATTTTTCAACTTGCTTGCTTTTGCAAGGGGCTTGGACTAGATGATCTCCACAATCACAGAATTGTCATGGTTGCAAAGGACTTCTGAGATCACTAAGTCCCACCATACACAGTACCACAACCCACATCCTACAATGTTNCCCAAGCAGTTGCAAACGAGCTGTACCCCAAAGCTTGTTCAGTGGGGCACAGCTAAGAGAACTGTGCCAATTTTCTTCCCATTGACATAATCTATTAGGTTTGAGGCTCACACAGGGTAATTGATTGTGACGGTGTATTTGAATGTTGCTAAAGTCTATCTTAGAAGGGGTGCAGAATGTTCAGGTAATTACTATACAGTGTTGTTTTCTTTTATGTTGCAGAGCTGATGCAAACAGAAGTACATCACATCCATACCCTGTTCATTATGTCTGAAATATTCAGGAAAGGCATGAAAGAAGAACTTCAGCTGGACCATGGCACAGTGGACAAAATATTCCCCTGCTTAGATGAGCTACTGGAGATGCACAGGCAATTCTTCTGCAGAATGAAGGAGAGACGGCAGGAATCATGTGAGGCGGGGAGTGAACGTAATTTTGTCATCAGCAGAATTGGAGACATCCTTCTGCAGCAGGTAGAGGCATCAGCTCTGTTAATCCTTTATGTACTCAAGGTTAGCAAATTAAACAATTTAGTGACTTTACAACTTCTGTGGGCCAGAAGATGGCTATAAAATTCAAAGACAGTCCCTTCCCGATAACCACAGGGTGAAATAGCAATAAGAGAGAGGTAGGTTTGATGGTTGGCCTTTACGTTGATCTTAAAGGTCCCTTCCAACCTAGACAGTTCTGTGATTCTATGACAGATAATTCTGATGAATGTGGGTGAACTTCTACCTGTATGGTACAAGTGACGAGCAAAGTGATGAACTTGGTCCTGTTCAACTACAAGGCTGTTGCTATCATATGGTGAGAAATGCCATATGACTGCAAAAAATGGAAGCAATGGGTTTCGCTTTTTTAAGAGCTGAGCAGCTGTGTGAATAATTAACTGATGATGGGAAAGAAACTACCTGTTCATTTCTTGTAATGATCTAGTATGGTGCATTTTGAGTTGCTGCTCTCTAGAAAAGGAGAGGTCACAGCATGTTTATAGTGACTATAGAAGAGCAAACTAACTTCTTGCTGGTCACACTTCAGTTCTTTGCAATCAGGAGAGTGTGGGTTTTCACTTTCAGTCAGCCAATTTTCACTCCACCGAAATAAAGAAGCTGAACCATTACCTTGTCTAGAAGCAGTGTGCAGATCAGACAGATGCAAATAAACCTCAAAGGCATTGTGTTTGCAAATGGCAAGGGAAACAAAGGGGAAGGTGAAGGAAAGGTGAAGGAAACGCTGTTATAGTGGTTGTTCTAGCTGTTATAGGCAAAACTGTAAAGGTGACAAGTGACAAGGCTTTTGCACTCTCCAGTGTGCGTTCCTTTTCTTGCTCCTAGAAACAGCTAGCTCACCTTCATTATGTAGTGACAGACCCTGTTAGTGAAATTCAGAGAACTTGAGAAACAAATAGCAGAAACATTCTGTATTTATACGAAATACGTTAATTAAAGTGTACAGTTTCTTGTTATGTGCAATGTAAAGCTCAATTCCCATATTAATTTCTCCAGTTTTCAGAGGAAAATGCAATTAAAATGAAGAAAATATATGGAGAATTTTGCAGCCATCAAAAAGAAGCTGTTAATCTTTTCAAAGAGTTGCAGCAAAACAAGAAGTTCCAGAATTTTATTAAAGTAAGTTTATGTGGACATGTGATCCCTACTGACAAAATGCTTAAGAAAAACTTATGTAGCTTTTGCTTAGATTTAGGATTGAAATTATGTTCAGTAACTCACGTTTGATTGCTAATAAAAATGGCAAAGTTTTTTTCCTGCTTAGCCAGTGATCTGATAAATTACGTTTTTCTTTCAAATTTTGGAAAGCTTTGGCATCTAGTTTGTATTACACACATGTTCCTGTTATAGTACACCTCATCCCTCAGGGCAGCAACTGTTCCTTGGGGATGGTTCAGATAACCCAGCGTTTTGTTGTAGCTTACTCTAATGCATTTAGATCATGTTTCCTATTAGCCAATTGGTAGTTTAATATGCACTTACTACTTAAGGTCTATATTTTGTATCTGTGCAGCTGAGAAATAGTAACCTGTTGGCACGACGCCGAGGAATCCCGGAGTGCATTTTGCTCGTCACCCAGCGAATCACCAAATACCCTGTTCTGGTTGAAAGGATATTGGAATACTCAAAAGGTGAATAAAAGCTCAAGTGTTTCTTCGTGTCTGGAATCCTAGCACGTTTTTAAGATAAGGCATATGCACTGCTACAATATAAAC
Organism: Jacana jacana; assembly: GCA_013400555.1. NCBI lineage: Eukaryota > Metazoa > Chordata > Aves > Charadriiformes > Jacanidae > Jacana > Jacana jacana. The sequence goes on along the minus strand of VZTM01006203.1, from coordinate 27,122 downwards.
AAAAAATTAAATTCACTGCTCTGTAAAGAATCGGGGCAATGTAAATATCTGCTGTTCAGGCAAATGTCACCTAAACAGCGTGCTTGGTGTATGTACTCTTGGTCAAGGCTGGGCTGTGAAAATTTGCAGTATTCCAGCTGGGTAAGCCATAGAAGTCCAGAACAGCATACTTTTTTTTAGGAAAGAGTCTTGACTAGAGAATCGGAATTAATTTATGCATCCGCACCTTCTTTGAAATGAGTTCTGGTGGAGTCTCCTCTAAGTGGGCCAACAGCATCCTGGCCTGTATCAGGAACAGTGTAGTGAGTAGGACTAGGGATGTGATTGTCCACCTGTCCTTGGCTCTGGTGAGGCCCCACTGTGAGTACTATATCCAGTTTTGGGGCCCTTGCTACACAAAAGACACTTAAGTGCTGGAGCGGGTCCAGAGAAGGGCAACGAAGCTGGTGAAGGTCCTAGAGCACAAGACTCATGAGGAGATGCTGAGGGAACTGGGTTTGTTTAGTCTGGAGAAAAGGAGTCTGAGGGGAGACCTTATTGCTCGCTACATTAGAGGAGGTTTTAGAAAAGTAGAACTCGGTCTCTTTTCCCAAGTAACAGGCAATAGGACAAGAGGAAATGGCCTCAAGTTGCATCAGGGGAGGTTTAGATTGGATATTAGGAAAAACTTTTTACACTGTGTTATTATACGTTGGAAGAGTAATTAGTTACTCTCCAGGTTTTCAAACAAAGCTTGAATTGCCTCTGGAATTTCAAAGAGCATTTTAGTAAAACTAATAACTTATAGATACTGCCACCGAAATTGGCAATAAATGAGCATTGTAGAAAGTTTCATATATAAATGGAAACCCTTTGTGCTTTCAAGGTTTGATTTTGTTTTTACTTAGGCAAAAGAGTAATGTACTGTATGATTTACTTAGCCAGTAAAACTTTTAAACTGCTAACAGCTCATAACTATGTCAGAAACTATTCAACATGTTGCTTTGACTAATGAATAAATCTGAGATACCTGCCATAATTTAATAGGCAAATCAAGCAAAGGTAGCTCTAATATTTCTAGTAAATTGATTGCCATTTCAACTTTAAATGACATGTTTGTCATTCAGCTTTGCATCATGTTGATTGTTCCCAGAAAGTAAGGAATCTTCTCTTGAATATGCTGACTACTATCATAGAATCATAGTATCATAGAATCATATAGGTTCGAAGAGACCCTTGGGATCATCAAGTCCAACCATCAGCCCCACTCTACAAGTTCTCCCCTACACCATATCCCTCAGGACACCATTTGAAATCATTCTTCTTCCAGGTGACCATGTTGTTTATTTTTTGTTTCACACAGAAGGAACAGAAGAACGTGAAGACCTGTGCAAAGCCCTTCGATTAATTAAGGACATGATTGCAGCAGTAGATTTGAAAGTGAATGAATATGAGAAAAAACAAAAGCTATTGGAAATTCTCAGTAGAACTGAAAACAAAACATATACAAAGCTGAAAAATGGCCATGTTTTTAGGAAGCAAGACTTGATGAAGAAAGAGAGGATACTTCTTCATGAAGGTTTAGTGTACTGGAAGACAGCGACTGGTCGTTTCAAAGGTATTCCACGGGAGCAATAAAGTTCTTTAACTCTACTTGCAAATAACATATGCAGAGTGCTTGGTTTAACAGTGAAAATACTTTATTAGGGTGTTTAGCACAAATTTCTGCGGTAATGGTATTAAGAATATGCCACTAATTGCTAGAAGAATTGTTCCAGAAGCTGCCATGGTTCTGGGTAATCCACTGTATTTTATAACACTGTATTGTAAGAAGGTGAGTTCATCTACAGAGCCATCAGCTACATATCTTTTTAAAGATAAAAGAAGGAATTAAATGATGATTACAATAACTTTAATTAAAAAACATTATTTTCCTTTTCTCATTTTAAGACACCTTAGCGCTGCTTCTAACTGATATGCTACTGTTCTTACAAGAAAAAGATCAAAGATACTTCTTTGCAGCTGTTGTAAGTATCTTATCAGATGTTTGAATATACACATTTTACTTCTATTTGTATATTTCTTGAAAATTAGGTAATTTTCTAGGTTATTCCCATATAATGTGTTTTTCCCTGGTAATGTATTCAAAACATTAATCCTGGTAACGTATTCAAAACATTAATATGCTAGTATAGAGAAAACAAATTTTATTTTCAAAAAATAAATTAGAAGAATAAAAATAACAACAATATCTTTAGTGTCATGACTCATCTGATTATGAAGGCGGGTAGAGCAGGCTCATTCAATTACCTAAAATAACGTTTTAAGCTTCTGTTTCTGTGAAACAAAATAGAAGAATAATTTAAATTGCAAATGTGGTAGTAAACACACATGAAATATATGAAAGCTCATGGACAGAAGTTCCCAAGCTTTATAAATATAAACATATGGATACTGTGCCTTGGTATCATTTAGCCTCTGGGATTTACTTTTTAGCATGTTTAGTGCTTTACTTATTCATAAATACTATAATGTATTTTTTAGTATATTTTAAAGAGATGTCTGAACACTGAAGACATCTTAAACCCGATGAGAACATATGTAGTCTGACAATACTAGGACTACAATTAGCCCAATTAACAGAAGAAAATATGCTCTTCTAAAAGTGTGATGTTTTATAAGAGACTAATTTATTATTTGTGTGTGCTGTGATTGTTTCCCCTAGGACCAGAAGCCTTCTGTTATCTCCCTTCAGAGACTCATAGTAAGAGAAGTAGCCAATGAAGAAAGGGGGATGTTTCTGATTAGCGCTTCATCTGCAGGACCTGAGATGTATGAGGTTCATACCAACTCCAAAGAGGAACGTAACAACTGGATGAGGCACATTCAGGATGCAGTGGAAAGGTACAGGAAAAGGCTTTTGGTTTTCATCCTGGCAGTCCAAACCAGACAGGAGGTTGGTGGATTATTCGTGACTGTGTGCTCTCCATTCTGCATTGCGCTGGATCCATGCTGTGAGGCTGGGTTTTTCTCTAAGTTCAGGATTCACAGACCCCAAAACCTCACCATCACTTCTGCCAGACTTGCCATGTTACTCTTGGTTTCACATTGAATCAGCAGACACTTCCTGCTCCCCATCAGCCATCCTTACCAGTAAGCTTTCCTCACCTTTACCTTTGGCGCTGAATGCTTTCCAGAGTCCTGCAGGTGCCTGTGCAACCATTTTGGGGAAATTCCCAATCATGCCTGTTATCTTGGTGCAAGCTTCTAAGAATGGCAGGGAGAGTGTTGCCCTTCATGGGGACGTAGCTTATGTCTAGTACAGCAAAACTGTGTGAGTGCCAGCCACCCATTGACTGCACAATCCAGCTTTACCAGAATTAAAAGGAGTCCTTCAGTCTGGTTTACATCCAGATACTGCTTTTTAAAGAAGCAAACAGCATGCTTCTGTAGCAAAAGTTGGTGCTGATGGTATGTTCTGTTTAATAGGAACACAACAGTATACTGAGGATAAATAAATGATATGCAGATTTTGCTTTATTCACTTTTGTTTGTTTTTCATTTTTGAAGTTGTCCAGAGGAAGAAGAAGAAGGAAAAATGAGTGAATCTGATGAAGACAGACGTATAGCAGAGGCCAAAGCATCCAGAATTCAGAAATGTCAAGGTGTGGTACCTTCGTGGCCACTCAGAGAGTTAGGGTTGAATGAATCTTGTGCCTGTACTGACTGGTGGGTTTGGAGTGGCCTGATAGGCAAAACCACAGCAGAATAAGCTGGGGTAGTCTGGTGCTCCAATATGTGTTTATTGAAAGAGAAATATTTTTTTTTCCAAACATTTTGTGTTTTTGCAACACTATCACGAGTAAATAAAGAAAAGGAAAAATTGATGGCTTCAGAATAAACACTGAATTTCCCAGATAAGCATCAGGACCAGGTAGTTCTATGGTTTGTGGAAATACCTTAAATCTTCAGTAATTGTGTGGCTTGTTTATGGCATCTTATCCTTTGCTGCTAGTATTTTTATTTGGCAGTATAAAATACTGTTAGCATAAATTCTGCTTCCTTGGCTCCCTTACACCTAACTTCCACATCTTTATACTTCTTTGAGGAGAGAAATTCTAGTAATGTCCTTCCGATAGAGAGACACAGGGAAGCACATCCTCTGCTGAGAGTAAGTGTTATTCTTTGACGCTGAGGTGCTGGATCAGTGCATCTTTTGGCTGCCTGAGCTAAGTGCTTTTCCAGCATTGATCACTGTGAGTGCAACATGAGGCAGCTGAAGGCCCCAGAGCACAGCTGAAGCCACCTTATCAGGTTAAGACACTAGCCTGATCCTCTGCCAGGGTCCGTGCCAGTTTTCATTAGACAGACTATGAGATGATTTTGGTTTCTGGCCACCTAAAAATCACGTAGCTCAAGTTAGCAGTGTCTATGTGGCATAATGATTAGAAGAGTGAACACGGTACATGCTTTGCCTGCAGGATTAAAATATTAATGCAGTGTTCAATTTTGGTTGACAGAATTATTGAGTAACCAGGACCAGCAAATCTGTAGCTACTTGGAAGACAAGTTGCGTATCTATGCAGAACTAGGAGATATGAGTGGATTTGAGGATGTTCACGTAGAACCGCGCCTCCTTATCAAACCTGACTCTGGAGAAACTCCACAGGCTGCTTCATTGCTGGCAGCAGCACTCAGAGAAGGTAAGTTTGCATGGGAGGAGTGGACTGCTGACTCTTCACATGGGTGGGTAATTCAAGGTAACAAAGTACAGCTGGGCTGCATTGTGCTGCAATTCTGTCAAGTCTCAAGAACTGGCAATGTCAAAAAAGAGCACTCAAGAAAAGTCCCTTGAGTTTATGCCCATCAGATGCACAAGGTGATACCTTCCAGACTGTATGATAAGGGGTATGTTTAGTACATAACATCATATATAAACAGGCAGGGACACAGTGTTAAGTTGTCCCTGATGATTGTTTCCTTAGCTGTCCTTGTAGTACAGCCCTGTGAAGGAGATAACAGGATGCAGTATGATACTGCATCTGGTCTGCAACCTTCACCTTCCTTACTTGATGACAAATAAGAATAATACAGCATCAAATACAGACCAAGCTTCATATGGCCTTGGCAAGTCTGCCAAGAAATATCTGCCAGAATTGATGTAGGAGCTGCATTTTTTCTGCATGCTATGTAACAAAGAGATGATAGCCTTGTGCTACCTACAGTGCTGTTCGCCAAAGGAAGGAAGGCAAAGGTATTTGTGGATACCTTGCCTTGTTAGAAGTTTAGCTAAAATCCTGCTAAACTCATCTGGAAAGGATCCTGCTAAACTAAGCCATATACATCATGTGCCATATGCTCTTTGAGAAGGATTACAAGATCTTAGCATCCCCTAAATTGAGAGCTGTGGGCTAATAGCCACATTTCAGCCTCAAAAGCAGTGTAGGCTGGTCTCCATCATCATTATAAAGTCAGAGAGCATTTAACTGATAAAAATTTGATAGGAAATGCATGTCAGTGATCCAAAAGTACATGTCAGTTTAGCTGAAATGGCGGACTATAATTAAACACCTTACTCTGCCTTTTCACTTTCTCTCATCCTAATACCAATGTTGATGATGATTTCTGGACTCCAGCACACTGTAAGGAATTTATAATTGCTTACACCGTAGGCAATTTATGGGGATCATTTTCCAGAACAGAAATACTAATTCCCTGAGCTAATAGCAGACTCTTTAGGAATAAAGCATTGCTTATGGTACAGAAGGATAGAATTAGAGAGAGCTTAAGCAAATTGGATATACACAAATCCATGAGATGAGATGGGTTAAATCCAGGTCTGCTCAAGGAGCTGGCCAATGTAATTGTGAGGCTGTTTTCTATCATCTTGGAAAGGTCACAGAGATCAGGATAGGTTCCTGATGACTTGAAGAAGGCAAGCACCAAAACTCTCTTCAAGAAATAATATATAGGGAACTATAAAATAATCTCACCACTGTCTCTGAGATAGTGGTAGAGCAAATCCTCATTGGGACTGGCTATAGTATCCTTACAGTTGAATTGGTGTAATGTGGATTGCATAACTGGGCGGAAATTTGTCTGAACTGCTGGGCTGGGAAGGATCCTAGGCTTTATCAAAAGAAGTGTGGCCAGCAGGTCCAGGGAGGTGATTCCACCTCTTTACTCTGTACTTGTGAGACCCCACCTGGAGTACTCTGTCCAGCTTTGGACACCTCAGCACATGAAGGTGCATGGAACTGTTGGAACAGGTCCAGTGGAGTGCCACAAAGATGATCAGAGGCATGGAGCACCTCTCCTCTGAAGGCAGGCTGAGAGGTTGTTCAGCCTGGAGAAGAGAAGGCTCTGAGGAGACCTTAGAGCAGCCTTCCAGCACCTGAAGGAAGCCTACAGGAGAGATGGTGAGGGACTCTTCATCAGCGAGCATAGCAGCAGGATGAGGGGTAATGTTTTTAAATTGAAAGAGGGGAGATTTAGATCAGATCTTAGGAAGAAATTCCTTACTGTGAGGGTGCTTTGTGGAAAAGGCAAACTGCTTCCCAGGCTGCTGCATTAGGAGGAGAGTTGCCAGCATGTTGAGGGAGGTGATCCTTTCTCTACTCACCACTGGTGAGTTCTGTCTGGAGTTCTGTGACAAGTGCTGGGCTCCCCTGAATAAGAGAGACATTGACAAACTGGAGCAAATCCAGCAAAAGGCATCAAGATGACTAGGGGGCTGGAGCACATGACATCAGAGGAAAGGCTATTCAGCCTCCAGAGAAGGCAGCTTGATGGGATCTCATTGCTGTCTTCAGCTGCCTAATAAGAGGATAGAAAGAAGCCAGATTTTTTCTGGAGGCACATGGTGATGGGACAAGAGACAACATGCACAAGTTGGAACATTGGCAATTCCATTTAAATGAGAGGAAAAAAAAATGTACCATGAGGATGGTCAAAAACTGGAACAGATTGTACAGAGAGGCTGTGAAATTTCTGTCTTTGGAGCTGTTGAAAGCTTGTCTGTGCAAAGCACTGAGCAACCCAATGCAGTCTGACCAGCTTTGAGTAGGGTGTTGGACTAGATGACCTCAAAAGTCCTTTCCAACCTAAATTATCATGTAATTGTATGTCATTGATTTATGCATTAAGGAACTATTTAAGGGGCCTCTAATTCGCATGGTTTTCTCTGTAGTTGAAAGTCTTCGTGCCGCTGTAACATCACAAGTGAGTGAAACAGGCCCATCGCCAGGGGGAAGTCCTGAGGAATCAAGTGTGAAGCACAGACTTAATGCCAATGAGGTCTTGGGATTTGTTCCTGATGGTGAGTAGACTTTGATGCTTTTACATATTCAAAGTACTAAAATAATTGGTAACAAATTGGGTTTTTGGAAAGTTTTCTGTATGTCTGTGGCAGAATCATTATTTTTAATGTAATAAAAGCTGGGTTTGAGGTCAACTGACACATGTAACTTGATTGAAGTAAATGGATAGTTTGCACCCACTACACCTTTTCCGTACCACATGCCTGCATTCAGCAATACTGAGTCAGATTTTTGTATCTCCATACACTTTCTTGTCATTGTTGCTCAGCTCCACAGTAAATCTATGTTGCAGTATAGAACATTTCCCAAGTCAGACAACTTTTAGAAGGCAGGAAAACCAGGACTGGCATTCCAGTAAGTTCAGCTATAAAAAGTAGTGTGAATTTCTTGCAACATAAATGCAAATAAAGTTCTCTAATAAATGTTGCTGCAGAGCATCTTTATTGATATGGCCATAGTTATCTCCAAGCTTTCACAAGTGAAGCACTACTAATTTTTAAGGTAGGAAAAGTGGATTGTCCCATCTGTGCCATTCTGGCTTCCAGATTTGTTTTCCCCCAGCCTAGAATCCACTTTTAAACTCCAAATTATGTAGATCTCTATTTTCAGCATCCTGTGAGTAGCTGTAAAAAAAATGTGCCATTTATTTCTCCAGTCAGAATATGCTTTGATATCTTTCTCTTGCATTTTATTGGCCCTTTATTCGTTAGATGCAAAAAGAGAAGAAGCTGAAGAATTGTCTGAAGTCAATCTTAGTGTTGAAAAGGAAATGGCAGGTGCCAAACTAGAAGATAAGGTACTGTAATTGATTTTACTTCCTGTGTTGCTTATAGCTCTCTGGACACTGGGAATGTAAATGCTGTCCAAGTTTTTGTGGGGTATCTAAAGACTGTTCCACAACACAAAGGATAGGCACATTTCACCCAAATCCAGATAATTCAATTTAGTAGAGGTGACTGAAATTAATAATGAAATTTAAAAGGCAGTCATAAATAATCCAAACACAGAACAATTTTCCTGAGGGGTTTACAGATTGGTGGGTTGTAATAACAGCCACAGTATTATCATATCACTTGTATGGTCCACTTAAGTGCCTGGTTGTCTGCTGTCATCATTCAATACATCCATCTCTATGGAGCCAACAATAGTATTCCCTCTACTCCCTCCTCTTATTTGCAGGATGATGAAGGTCTCCTGCAATGATAGAGGCCTCAGCTAATGCAAGGAAAGCTTATGCATTTGAAGAACTGTGTGAGAACAAGCACATACAATAGGATGGATTGCCTTAGCAACTTGCTTCAGAATTTTGAATTAAAACAAAACAGAGCAATTAGAAAGCAGAAGAGAAACTGCCAATTTTTCAAAGTGCAATAACTCATATGCAAATCTGGGGGAAAACCAGAATCAAGTTCTGGGCAAAATTAGAAATGGCAAATTTCTGATTTGCAGCAGAGTGTTAGTGTAAGAGTAGCATGAATTACTGTGTGGAAATAAGGTGAACTGTAATTGTGGAGTCCTTAGATGGAGAAGCTGGACCACAAAAGGAATAAAGAGAAGAGGCAAATATAGATACATGATTTGTAAAGGAGAGCAAAGTTTACTAGGATAGGAGATACTTAGCATTAGTGTGCTGTGTTTGCATCCAGTCTGAAAGATCTGGCCTTGTTTGCTTGAAACCTTGGAATTTTTTTCTATCTATTTCTGGAAGACTTTGGCTAGTACACTAATCTCCCTATAACCTTGCCTTGTGTTCAGCTGTAGGTCATCGTACTTATCAGGCTGCTGTGTTAGAAGGGAGTAAGAAAAAGAATGTGTGTGGAAAAAACGGGATGAAAGCAAAAGTCCAAGTGAGGGAGCACGCAGCCTAGGTGAGGGAAAACAAAAAAAACAAATAGAAGATGAAGGGGCTCAGATCTAGCCCGTTAAAAGTTCTGATAGCTCCACATGAAAACATTGCTTTTGAGGTTACAGAGAAGACAGACCCAAACTTTTCTCAGAGATGCACATCAAAAGGTTGAGCATCCTAGATTACAAGTTGCAGCAAGAGAAATTCTCACTGTATATAAGCAAAAAAAGTCACTGCGAGGGTGATCAAGCAGGAACAAGTTGTCCAGAGAGGTTGTGGGGATGTCCCTCCTTGGAGGTTTCCCAGATTTGACTGGAAAAGATCTTGAGTAACCTCGTTTAACTTTGAAGCTAGCCTTGCTTTGAGCTGCAGCTGGAATAGAGGGATCTGCAGCAAACTGTTCCACCCTCAGTTATGTTTGTGTTCTGGCCTTAAATTTAGGCAAGACTCCTGTCACATCTTACATGCTAGAGCTAGACTTACCAGGAGGTGGCAGACCGATCAAACAAAACAGGCAAGGCAAAGGCTTCCGAGGGCAGAGGATGTTCCGAGGCAGATGCCTGCTTTCTGGGCGCGCAGTCCTGGGGCCGTGCGGGTGGCAGCAGCGGGCTCAGGCCAGCTCACCTGAGAAAACAAGCCAGACGGTCGGAACACTACCCGCCAGCTCGGGGGTTAGAATGTTGACCAAGCACCACAAGGAAGAGCGTTGCCTGTGCAACATGGTCCCAAGCAAGCAGATGTGGCAGGTGGTCCACATCTCCTCCTCCCTGCTCCTGCCTTGTATTTACATCTCTGGGGTGCTGTCAGAGGCACTGTGCCCTGGGATCCGACTGTGGTCATCTCCACTGCTGCTCATTGCTCTGAGCCAAGGTGCTAGGGAAGAGTGGCAGGGAGGTGGCAGTGGCCGGCAGCACAGTTAAATGGCTGAATATGTTGCTTTGGACCAAGCTGGACTTAAGAGGGCTTGTGCTGAAGCTGTAGCTGTGCAGATGCATTACTGCTGTCATTCTGTCTGGCTCAACTAAATCTGCCTTGGGCTCATCCCCCAGCACCCATGAGAGGGGACCATGGGCACTTGGGCTTGCCACTTGCTGTCCTTTTGTCCCTCCAAAGGCAGCTAAGCCTTCAATTCCCCAGTACACCTCCTTTATTAAATTAGAAGGTCTTTCAAAAACTGAAAGAAACCCCACTCTTCTTCAGCATGAGGGCTCTCCTTTGTACACTCACTCTTCCTCACCCTGCCAGCGTCTCTTCCTCCTCTTCTCCCTCCTCTCTTTGTTCTTCCTCCTTGCCTGCTGCTCATCTTGGCCACCCAGCAAAGGGAAAGCAGAGCTCCCTTATGTCAGTCCTTATGCTGCACAGAGGCATCTGTGCCAGCTCCTCTGCCTCTCACAGCAGAGCTGAACTCTGGGGCTTGTGGGTGCAGGAAGAAGCTGGGGAGGACATGAAGATGCAGAGCGGGAATGGAAGGAAATACTGAAGGGAGATAGAGGAAGAGAGAGAGGAGAGTGGAGGAAATGCCACAGCTGGTGCTCCCTTTCCCCTAGCTGGTCTGTGTTGAGCTGTTTTGGGCCTGGCCTTTTTCATCTTTGTGCTCAGTTATCACAGCTAAATGGAGCAGCTGCTTTGCTCTCTGTGGTGAGAGCAAAGGTGGAAAACATGACTTGATGGAGAATTTAGGAGAATCAGAGAGAGAGCAAATATTCCCCCAACCTTCCTCTGCTCCTCTGGAGAAAAAAAAAAAAAAGAAAAGAGAAAAACCATACAGGAAGTCTTTTCAGCGTAGCCTCAGAAGGGATTGTGTTTTATTTCTCCACCGTTTCACCATGTCTTTCTCAGAGGAGCTGTTCTTCATGCTGAAGGGATTATGGGTGGCTTCACCCCATAAATTTAGAAAGCTTCTTAGGAAAAGGGGGCAGGGTGGAAAGTGTGAAGTGGTTGAGCCTCACTGGAGTGGGCAATAGCTGCTGATGTGATGTGCAGAGTACAGCGAGCACACAGCCTTTGCTCAGCGCCTCACAGCACATCTAAGGCATTTGCCATAACCCACTATCATGCCTTCTGCTAGCTTCTTGCTACATTAATATATCTATTTTTTGAAGAGTCTTGGCCTGTTTCATCCTACTATAAGTAGTCTAAACCCACTGTGCTGTGTATACAGAAGTCTGGTTACTGTATTTCAAAACTGTCAAGTAAACAAAGAATGAATGGAAATATCTTCCTCTGTGTAGCATTAGTCACAAGAGGATTAAAATTGTGGATGAAATATTTTTGTTTTTACAGTTGTGCTTAGAACCTCTAGTGATTTCCACGGAAACTCCAGTGTTGATGAATTACTAGTCTTCGTAGGTTATTGCTTCTGTCTTTTCTCACATACCCACAAAAAGGTTTGACTTGGCCCTGCATATATTAGTGACAGGAATGTCTCCACTAGTTCAAAAAAAAAAATTACCTAGATGATACAATTCTAAAGTTAAAAACTACATTTTAAAGCAACATGTGTTTATTTTAGGAAGGAAGTATGAGTTTCCCAGGATCTACAGGGACAGAGGTGAGTTTATTTAAACCCCAGACAGAATGTAGTAACTATTTAGTTAACAGTAGTCAAACCTTTGAAAACTCTTCTTTTTTATTTTATAGATTGTACAAGCAATCCAGAACTTAACCCGTCTCTTGTACAGCATACAGGTGACTACTCCACTACTAACTGTGTAGAGCATTTAGTCTTAATAATTCACTTCTTAAGGTTTGTTTTTCTCTTGCCCTACTTCTAGGTATTATGTCAGTGGATACTCATGTCTACCAACTGTTGCAGAAGTTGTTATATAATATATTTTTATACTGTGTCAGTGGTAGATTTCTGTTAAGAGCTGAATAATGCTCACTTGCTTGGTGTTCAGTCTCCCCCCAGTTCAGGATGTGTGTGCCGTCCAAAAATTTAGAGGGAAAGTAAAACAATGCCTGTAAATAAAATGATCTAATTTCACGTACTGATTTCTGAAATAATAATTCAAAATATGAAAAAAAATTTAGTTTTTCTTTAGAATATTTTCCTAGCTACTAGTAAAGAGTACCTCTGCTCCTTAGGTAGCAAACTCAACCAATTTTAGGTATTTCATTCTTAATTTTTGTGTATATTCTGTAGGGCCTTAGGCTGAAGTTTTTACCCCTTTCACACTAAGTTTTAAAGTTTTAATTTAATTTTCTTACTTAGGTGCAGTTTTAGTTTTATTTAAAAATATTTCATTTGAATAATTTTTAGACCCTCTTGACATTAGCATATTTGATAATAATCTGAAAAACCTTGGACTTAGAAGTTAAATGGATTGAAGCAATGCAAAAGCGAAATGAAAAGCTTGTGGTTCAGGAAAATTTTTTGAAAAATTGGAAAACAATTAGCTTAACAATAGCAGTAACGTAAGGCTTGAGGTCATGCCTTAATTATGCATACTGTGAATTGGCAATATAGATTCAGACAAACAAGCAGAGGAGACTGTCCTTGCCCTGTTTACACATCACTGGAACTGACCCAGTACTGGAGGAAGAGCCAAGAAAAGTGGGAACTGTACATTGCATATAGTTAAAAACTCTCTCTCAGTGGACGGCATGGGGCAATGGGACTCTGGGAATTCTCTGGGAATGTCTGCTGAAGTAGATTCCCATGTCAGCTCTTGAAGATAGGCTGTGCAATAAGTGCCTCAGCAGATCTAGGGCTTTTTTGATTCTCTTTCTTCTTAATCCCAGCTATTTATTTCTGTGTTACTTGAGGATGTCACAATCTTCAATGCAAACAATGTCACAACATCTCTGAGAAGGACAGAATATAGCACTCTCAGTTGTAAAAGAAAAAAAAAAACAAACCCGACCCAAACAACATCGAAACACAAAACCCCAAATCATAGCTATACTGCAGATTTCTACCAGCACAGAAATCTCAGTCAGGTGCATGTAGCAGTATAGTCCTGATGACGTGGCTATATTGGCAGTTGCCTGCAGGATGGATGTTAGTAGGATTGTGCTGTTGCAGGTTAGCAAGAAGAACCTGAGGCTTCGAGTGAACCATACTGGAAACAGTATGGTTTTATCTGTATAAGGCACATCTGTGTTAGGAAAACTTTGCTAAGCGTAGCATTCCCAGTGCCTTAATGCCCTTTTTAATAATGAAAAATAATTTTATCATTTTTCCTGTTTCTCTTAATATCCCCCTACAGAACTGGACTCCGGCTGTAACTGAAGTGTATACAGATAGCTGTAACATAAACATATATGATAATACTAAGTGCAAACCAGAAGCTCTATTAGAGAAGTGCTCGAAGTGGTTGAGCACTTTTTAGAAACATTTCTTTTTAAAGGCATTTTAAAAGAATTTTCTCTACTTGTGTGTGGAATAAACTTCCAAAAAGCATTTAGTGCTGATACTATGGGAGGTTGAAGTATTTTTATATAATGATTCTATGTAAAAATACAGAAATTGATTAATGCTAATATTTAAATATTTGTGTCTCATTTTGTTGTGGTGTTTAGGCAGCAGTAGCTATCCAGGACAGCCACAAAGAGCTCCATAGTTTACTCTTGCAAGAGAATGAGAAGGCCTGTCGGGGCCATGGTTCTCGGTTAAACCTCCTTCTGGAACAAGAAAAATACCGGAATCTGGAAAAACAAAGGGCGGAGCTGGCCAACATACACAAACTGAAGCAGCAGTTTCAGCAAGAGCAGCAGCGGTGGCTGCGTGAATGCGAGCAGCGGCAGCGGGAGCAGGAGGCAAGGGAGGGCCAGCTGGGGCAGCGGGAGAGGGAGTGCAGGTACCAGGAGGAACTGCTGGAGAAGAGCCGACAGGAATTGGCGTTGCAGCTGCAGGAGTACCAGCAGAGCCTGGAGAGGCTCCAGGAGGGCCAGAAAATGGTGGAGAAAGAAAGAGACAGTGTGAGAATGCAGAAGCGGCTCCTCTGGCACTGGAAGCACGGTCAACAAAGTAACGTGTTGTCATCCACAGAAAGCTATGAGGTGTGTGGTTCCTTGCTGTAATTATATGCTCAGCTGCAGACCTTCTCTAGGTTCCTTTATTTTACTTGAGGAATAGACTACTACATCTGGTACAACCAAGTTGGTACTTGGTTACTTGGTTGGTAACGGAATGAGTGAGTGTGTGGGAAGCTGAGATTCAGGCATATCCAAAGATTTTGTTTGAATCTCATGGAGTTTAACCAGGGGAAGTACAAAGCACTCAAAGCACAGCCTGTGGGAAGGAACAACTCCATGCATCAGTACATGCTGAGGCCTGTTCAGCAGGAAAGCAGCTTTGCAGAAAAGGATCTGTGGGTCCTGGTGGACACCAAGGTGAACATAAGCCAACAATGTCCTCTAGTGACAAAGAAGGCCTATGGTCTCCTGGTTTACTTAAGGTTCAGTGTTGCTAGTAGATCAAGGCAGATATTATTCCCCTCTACTCTGGCTGCTCATGTAATACTGTGTCCAGTTCTGGCTCCCCAGTACAAGAGAGACATAGAGCTACAGGCTGGGAAGAGGGGTGTCTAGTGAAGGGTCGCAAAGTTGTTTGAGGGACTGGGGCATATCTTCTATGAGAAAAGGCTTAAACTGTGAACCCTGGAGAAGAAAATGCTCATTAATATATATTAATACCTAAATGGAGAGTGTAAAGAGGATGGAGCTAAGGTCTTTTCAGTGTTGCCCACTGATAGGACAAGAGGCACAAGCAGAAACACAAGAGGTTCCCTCTGAATATCAGAAAACACTTTTTTACTGTGAGGGTGACTAAGCACTGGCAGAGGTTACCCTAAGACACTTGGTAACCACACATATCCTTGGAGATATTCGAAAGCTGGCTGGATATGGTCCTGAGCAGCTTGTTCTGGGTGGCCCTGCTTGAGCAGAGGGGCTGGACCAGATGACCTCCAGAAGTGCCTTCCAATCTCAAACAGTATGTGATTTTAAGCTGGATACCCTACAAACCAGTGCCCAGACCACTGGGTATTAAATTGATGTGATGGAAATTGTGAGAATCTCTGTTTTGTTCTGCTTTGCTGCTGTGTTTGCAAGTTATATTGTGTTTCCTGCCCCTTGTAGGAAAGCTAAATTACTGTAGTGCTTAAGGCATATAAAGCTTTTAGTGAAGTCTTTGGCTGCTGTCCTTGTTTCTGGACAACTGCACTGTCTTCAGTGAGGAGCAGTGGGTGTTCCAGGAGTGGGAAACACCAGGCTCCCATGACCTCCCATGTGTCAGGCTGTACTGTCCTGCTTCGCTGAAACAAGAAGCCCCGTAGGGAAGAGGTTCCATTCCTGACCATGTAATTTCTTGGAAATGGTCATTATTAGGGGATGCAATTTAAAGTAGCTCTGAAGCTGCTTAAGTATTTAATACTGAAAATTATTAAGTTTTCATTGAGGGTGAGTTGTAGAGGCTGGCTCTGAACTCCGCTGTCTGGGTGCTCACCTGCCAGGTGGGACCTGGCCTCTAGTCCCTGCCTTGGTGGGCCCAGTCTTGATTTCCATTTCTGTTCTCTAAAGCACCTGAAAATCAAAATATTTTGCCTGGCCTTTGTCTATATCGAAAGCTTACCGACCCAAACAGGTTTTTTACCCACAGGTTTTCATTTTCATAAAATCTGTAGAGCTTTTCTTCAGGCCATCACTTCTTTAGTTTTTTAGCTGGCAAGTGACCCATAACAGGCAGTGACCATTTGGCATCTGAGCCTGTGCCTGCATGAGAGGTTGAAGGATTGGCCTCTGACCTCCCTGTTTTCATCCTGCTTTTGTGAACACTGTGTGAACATGACTTATCCATATATGCTTGTCCAGCCCAAACAACAAAGAGACTTCTTACTAATATAGATGGTAGTACAGTTTTGACTTGCTTGGCAGTGCTTAAGAAGTGGACAATAAAACCAAAGCTGAACTTGCCCATCAGCTTTAATGGATGGGACTTCTGAATGGGACTTCCAGTGCATTTGAGGAGAGGAAGTTGAAGGGTGACAACAGCCTGATGAGGGATGGCCAGGATCACACAGATAGAGTGGCAAAATAATTAAATGCTGAGTGTCAAAGAGCAGTGGTTCTTAATCTAATATTTCAAGTGTAAGACTACTTGTATTTTTATTTCAAGTAAACAGCAGGGGTTTGTAAGCATTCCAGGCCTTGGGATCGACTTTGTCTCAGGTTTTCCACTGCTATTGTCCTTGCAGCAGGGCTGAGTGGTTACCAGTCAGACAGTATTCTCAGCCCAGTGTTTTTGCCATTACACTGAACTTCGCTAGTTTTGGATGACCAGACATTGCAGTAACTCACACCACTACTCCTGCTTTTATGCAAGATTGGCTTTGATAAATGCTTGCAGGGAGGGAGTGTTTGCAGGAGTTGCATTTTCAGCCCCTGAGAGCCATAGCCACTTGCTGAATGCTGTTTGCCATCCCCAGTTTGACTGCTGCAGTCCTGTTCGCTATGGCTACCTGTCTATGTGAGGTACAAGGTTACTTTTGGATTGCAGCGTTCAAAGATTTATATATATAAAGTGGTACCTCATTGAGGCATGGGGCCTCAATGGAAGGAGTCAGCAAAGCTCAGTGCATCCCAGCTAGTGGTCCTTTGTAATTTGCATTTCGCAATTATTACTGAATTTTCCCATGTTTTGAGAGGAACTAAGGCAGAATGTACTAGGTTATTGCTGTTTATTCCTGAATGCACATACAGTTTAGCATATTTTGAGGTTAACTTCTGGGAAATTAGCTGATTATTTGCTATAAATCCCCATTCTGTCTGGCAGTTAATTTTATGTATCCTAGTGTAAGGATTCTTCAGGATGATGCTCATAGTCATATGGTTTAGTTTTAGGTAGTCCTACAGGGATCCTTATGGGTCCCTTCTAACTTGAGATATTCTGTGTTCTACAATTCTAGCACTGGACAAAGGTGAAAATGCCATTCTCTGTTTTTTCTTTCCCATTTTGCAGATAATGGGACATAGTCAATTGGACAGCTTATGTGGTGAAAATGCATTCTACGTAAATGAAGCTGTAGTGTGTTTGGCTCTAAGCAGTCTCAACAGATCAAATTCTTCTCTCGTTTATGAGGATGGTGTGTATGGGCTGAACATCTCAAATTCTTATATAGTAAGGACTAGTGAAAATCAGGTGGGCCTCAAAACAGACAGTTCTTGTCAGCCAGTGTTAACCAGTGCACTGTGGAAATCCACTGGTCCGTACCAGCAGATACCTTTTTCCTGCAAAAGCAACAAGAATGCTTTTAATAATGGTAATTGACGCTTTATTTAACAAGTAGTATGGGCAGTTTACCACCTCTCAGAATGAATAGTCCTAGGTAAAAAGACAGCTTGGTAGCAGAGGAAGCAATAGATTTTGCTAAAAGAATGGCATGTCACTTTGAAAGCTGGTTGAGGGTAGGTTAGAAAATGCGTAGAACAGAAATATAGAAAACTTTAGAAAAAAACCTAACCTGTTTGTGTCTGCATAGCAGTACTCAGAATGTTTTTATCTCCAAATCCTTAATCCTTTCCCAATTGTTTTGGCTTGGTTTTTTGGCTTTTGGTTGTTTTTTTTGTTTTTTTTTTTTGTGAGCTGAAGTAACCTTTTCTGTTTCCAGTGCATTTTATTGGCTGTTTTAGAACATATGTGCATACTGGATGATTTCTGGTAAGAAAAGCATTTGATTTATTACCTTGAAATTATAATCAATGGTCAAACTCTCTTCTTCATTGAGAATGAAACAAAAATGTTTTGAAAGACTGTAGTTGTGGAAAGAAAATGACATTGCTTCTAAGGGATAATATAATCTTTGACAATGTTT
This sequence comes from Jacana jacana, assembly GCA_013400555.1. NCBI lineage: Eukaryota > Metazoa > Chordata > Aves > Charadriiformes > Jacanidae > Jacana > Jacana jacana. The sequence goes on along the minus strand of VZTM01006203.1, from coordinate 9,162 downwards.
CCGTGTTAGTAAAATAGCTCTTACTACATTAACTTTCTTTATTCCTGTATTTTGCCAGAAGGATATGTAGGTTGCATGGCAGTTACTGACAGTGGCTACCAAAATGAGTGGAGGAGGCACCTCTCTGAGCACTGCATTGCACTAAAAATTCCCTGAAGGACTTAAAAACACACATCTGGGTTTCATTTCTCATGTTGCACAATGCTGGTTTGATCTGACTTGGTGTCTTCATTGTTTCATTGCGAGAGTGGTAGAGCAGCATGTAAAAACACAACAGCTAAAAATCTTAGGGGACAATGGTGTGCTTTTGGTGTAATAGATTAAGTAATATGGTGGGGTTTTCCTGCACAGTTGTGAAATTCAGGTGAGGCATGACAAGTTGACACTGCAGCAGTGTCTGAGGCCCCATTTTCCTGCAGCTGGCTCTGCAGGATGACTTCTGTCCTCATGCTGGTTGCATGGTCAGTTCACAGCAAAGACAAGTGGGCATCTGGATGAGAAGTTGAAAAACCACACCCACCATACATGGTATTTTAATTGTCTTAGGACAAGTCTGGAAGTTGTTCAAATAAAAAAGACCTTAATTAAGAATCAGGAACTTGCTCCTTAGTACTCCTTGAAATGTATTAAGCAGGTGTTCACTACAGCCTTACTATTCCTTGGCAAATGGATTGCCAAAATAGGATTTTATAATCAAAGGTAGGGTAGGTTAGTCTCATCACCACAATCAGCAAACCAAGCTGATTAGTAAAAGAGATTAATATTTCTAAAAATGCCCAAATAATTAGCTGGGTGAAACTTGTTCTACTTTGACTGAAGTCATTTTAGTAATAGGTTAGCTAAGCTAGTGCAAATTTGAAAAGCAACACATATGTGGGTTTAAACCTCTCCAAAGTGGATTAGCTTGCACTGGCAAGTGTTCAGATGCAAGCTAACCAGGATACTTTCTATTGAGCCCACATGAGAGCGTCTGGTTTAATTAAGCTGGCTTGTATCAGTTTAATTGCACTGATTCTAAGATAAGCTGATGGAGTTCCTATATGTGAAGATCCCTTCACTTACAATGGGCTAGATTTGTGTTCAGGTACTATAACTGCAACTTGTATAGACATCCTTATTTTGTTATGGTAACAGGGCACCAGTGCAGTCCCAGCAGCTTGGGGACCAGCATCAGGCTACAAAGCCTGCCCAAGAGGCTAGTGTAAGTCTCTCTGGCTAAGTAATTTCTGTAAAACCTGCAGTTACTGCCTTGATTGAGTCAAGGTGCCTTTGTCAAAGCAGCGCAGCAGATCCTTGCAGCATCCTGGTGGTGCAGAGGGTGCTGTGAGGCCCCCCAGCGTGTTGCTAGAGCAGGGCTGGGACCCTCCCCCCCAGAGAGATGTGCCATTGCATTCCACAGTCACATTTGTGATTTGGAGGGTGACAAGTATTTTGTGCTCTGATCGTGCAGCGCATGAGTCTGCACCATTCAGACTTCTGTCGTGCATCAGGAGCCACCGTACGGGGAGTGGGGAATGAGAAGAACGCTAAGCTTCCCCCTGAAAGACAGATGGCATCTGAAGCCCCAGCAAATGGCTCTGCACATGGAAATGAAGTAAATCACTTGTTCCTAAGCAAAATGTGAAAACAAGCTGAGCAGTATGAAAGTTTCATACAGGGAAGCTGATTTCCTTTTTGGTGGGTTTTTTGGCTGTGTTTTTTCCCCAGAGAGTTTAGCAGAGTTTAAGAAGATCTTGTGAACTTGTGCCTCCACTTCCTGATACCTCTGTAGGATATAGTCAGTTCTGATGACTGTAACAGAAAACCAACCGAGATGCAATTACAGAAAAGCTAGAAAGAACTTGAAAATTACCTGAAACTTTTTCATGTGAGTGAATGTTTCATGACATTTTCCTACATTTTTCAACCAGCTCTATTTATGAAGTCTCATAATCATCTTTCAAAAAATATTCTAAATAATACTTAAGAAACAAATACAGAGTATAGTTTCCTGGAGATAGCCACATACTAGATGAACGGCCAGATCTCAGATGTAGTAAGTTTTGTGTGTATGCAAAAGGAATTTCTTGGTTTTGATTAATTTTCCTAAAATTATTAGGCATCCTGTAAGAAGTCTGCTGTCAAAAAAAACTTAAATTATTTAACAAGATGCACGACTTAAACGTGTTGTCAAGGAGTTAATCATTCTGCATTCTACTGCCTGTTAAGTACTATGCAATTTGGCTTCATAACTATACTCAAATTGAAAAGGCTACAATCCTCCAAGTGCATAATTTTCCATTCATATTTTCTAAGGTAAGACATATGTCTCTCCGCATAGCTAGCATCATGATTATATAGCATTGTTTTATGTGTATGGGAGGGAACTTCACTAAGACCTTGGGGCAAGTTCCCACAAAGCTGAAACTGGCACAAGTACACTCACTAGAAAAGGTGTGTCAGTCAACAGGAGGAAAACATGATTGAAAGAAAAATGTGTAAATGCTTTACACTAATGGTTATGAAATTATCTGCATGAAAGAAGACAAGTACTTTGGCTAATTAGGAATCAAGGGAAGTATAGTTTTTGTGTCAGACGAGACTAAGAATTGAATAAATTACTCTTGCATTTAATTGACGTGTCAGGTTAACTAGTCAAAGCGATGCCTAAGGATTTACCTATGGATTCACCTCTTTGATTTCAGGAATCAGTGCAATTTTAATTCTTTTAGGCTTTGAAGTGAAGTACTGGTACTGGTACTGCCTTTCATTTTTTTTTTTTTTTAATTCAGATGTTGTAACTACAAGAATAGAGTTGAAAAGTGANGTTAGCATGAAGATCTTTAAGCATGACATAGTGAAAAATACAGTGTAAATCTTTATGGGGAACATAGGAAAGCCTGTTATCTCCATGAACAGACAAACATAAAAATAGGGAGCAAAAATAGGGCTCTATTTGACTAACGTGATCTTAATCTTTTTTTTTAAAGGACATAAATTTCTCCATATATACATATAAGCAAATCAGAGATTGATTTTGGAAAAACAGTCCATTTATAGTGGTTTTCATCAAAGAATGTGGTTTCTAGAGATGCAAAATACTTGATTTGCAACAGAAAAAGCAAAACCCCAGAAACAAAGTGTAGTATCCTATAACTCCATTTCCCCCTTATTCTTTATAAGGAAGTACTTTCCTATTCCTTAAGGCAGATTGTGCTTGCTCTATAGAATCTGTTCTTAAATCTTTATGTTAGAATAATTTGTCTTAGTTTCCCATTGGTAATTGAGATGAGGTTTAGAACAATACATTATTTTTTGGCCCCCTTAACATCAGTTATGGCGTAATGACCATGCAGTACCTGCATATGTTTGCATCAGGGAGGTGAGGATGGTGCTGTATGGGCCTAGCTCTTTTCTTATATTTTTGTAAGATGATTTTTTTGCAGTCAGAAGAGGTTTACAATGTAGAGCTAATGCAAGTGTGATTAAAAACCAAGTGTACTTTGAGCTACAGGGTTAAAAGGCCATCTGAAGATGTACTTGGGAGCTGTTTCTCCATGGTTCCAAGTCAGTGTAGGATTTTGGCAGCGGATGAAGCTGAGTAACTCAGGGCCTTGCTCAGATAAGCATACCTACTGCTGCCAGCACTGGAGATGGTTAATGGGATTCCATATTGAGGACCTTGTTGAATAAGATCACTTTCCTCACTTAGAACCTGTTAAATAATGACTAGCTCCCACAAGAAAATTCATCACAGTTATGCATATGTGACCACTGGGAGTTAACTTCTGTACTGTTGTGATGTGTGAACTCCTGAGTATATCTGACCTGCTTGTCTTCTGAGCTGGGACATAACTGCGCACACACTTTACATGTCTCCCATTTAAGTAGCATCCTTTGTAACCAACAACAGGCCAACCCCTTACTACCTATGGAATGGCATGTGAAGGCACTTTTTTTGCCTATTTTGAGTTTTTCTCGTGCATTTCACAGTATTTTAAGTGCCATTCTTTCACAGTTTGTCCTGTACAGTGAGCAAATTCTTTCTGTGGCTCTTTCACTTGAGAAGAGGGAAGGAGAGTGACTGTGGAGCTCCTGGTTTGTCATAACATCTCATGAGCAGATGTGACATTTTGAGCAGCTTTAAACTTTTTGTCTTTTTCAATTGAGTAGATGCCAAATTAAGAACATGCATTTAATTCCAAATTGCCCTTTCTGTGTTCAACATAGTCCTTCTCCTCATAGAATAGATGGATGCTCAGATGAACACACAGCGTATTCAGTGCACAATGTAAGTTATAATGAGGACAAAATGAAATTATAAGGTACAAGAATATGAAGTTGAGCACCTGCATCTCCCAAGTTCAAAATCACATTGATTTATCAAAACCATTAAGATCTTTTAACTCTGCAGCAGGTAACAGTAAATTTGCCTCCTCTCCGAACCACAAAACACTGAGTTTTGTGCTCTGCCATAAGACATCAGTGTCCGTGGGATACTTGGTGGAAGTGAATCACAGGGGAAGCGTTTTTTTCCTTTTAGGAATAACACTGCCATTTGTTTAAAGCAGATGGCAAAAGGGAATTAATCACATGGCAGTGTGATACCAAAGTGAAAAACGTGTTGTTATATGTCATCTGCAATTAGTATATTTGAAATAATACTTGCTTTTAAGCTTTGCAGCAGTAGGGTTTTGTAGTTGTGTTACTAATTTTCTCATCTCAAAATACTTCTTCTCACTTCTGAACATGACCACAGTAGATGCAGCGGTATTACACAACCTTGTAATTAAGGCAGCTAATGATATTCTGGTTTTATTTTGTAGGCTGATGTAAGTACAGAATTTCCTGTGTAATGACAGTCTGATGTGATTCTTTCTACTGTCTTCTTATTTAGAGTTCATTCATTTGGAGGGAAGTTTAAAATAGTGCATGTCTTTAAGGTGATGGAGTGAAGAGAATGTCTGTCCCTATCTTTTGAGGTACCGCTGGTGTTGATGTAAATCTGCACACCATACTCAGGGTTTTATTGCCTGCAGCCTTCTTAAACAACAACAGGATGATTGCCAAAACTTTCTCATTTTCCTTGTTTTTATGGGTCCAGCAATTTCAGTGAAGCAGGACTTGAAGTCACTGGAATTACTGGCATCAGTGAAAGTGGAATGGGTTGGACTGTGTACCTTACATACGGATTTGTTCTTTAGTTAGGTAATTTTTTCCAATAGATACGGGTTTCAGGGAAGGAGAAGACAGGGAAGGAGTACTTTTTGAAGCAGAAGACACTGGGCAGGAGGTCTTTTGCCAGACAGCAGGTTCATGGTGAAGCAGCTCCAGCTCAGGTTTGTGCAGAACTGTGACTTTGCCAGCAAGTCCGCAGGAAAAGGGGTGATCTCTCAGGAAAAACAGTCACAAAACAAGAGTCTTGCTAATTGCTGTTTGATGGCAGAAAGATACCTAGGGAGATCCATGTTTAACTCAGGTAATGTGATCTGTGCGTGGAGACTTGTGCCCTGCTTTAGTACATTAAAAATGTTTTGTATACGTTTTGTAATGGAATTAGAGCCTGAAATAGATGCACAAGTATGAATAAATAATGCATCCTAATGGCTGGGAGAAGCTGTTTATGGATGATCAAATTTTGCAAGTTACTGAGTATGCAAACACACCCTGTAAAATCATGTTGCTGAATCACCAAGTGTATCTGTCTGGCTTATTTTGAAAAGTACAATCTCATTTTAATTATTTAGTATAATACTTTACATATTCCAGGAAATGGCCTGTAGCACATTGTGTAAAAGTAATGAAGCCTTAGTAATAGGAACCTCCTCAGCAGCATCTGCTGTTAAATATTTATTGAGAAACTCTGGAAGATTGTCTGTCTGTCTATTACTGGCATTCGTCACAGGAGCACCCAATTGCTTTCCACATGAATTATATGGGCTGTAGCCAAGCTGCTAGAGAAGACTTCATGGTGTATCTTGATCTGCCCACCCAGATGCTATAGGAAGCTTTCCTTGGGTGTAAATTTTTGGTGGGGCAGTAGAGAGGAGGAGCCTTGGTGCTGGTATGGAAGTTATTTTTAGTTTAATCAAATAGGGAGACTTCCAACAGCAGTTACCTGCTGGGATTTCCTTGAGTGTCCCCTGGAAGTATGATCTAGGGCTGGAACATAAATAATATAAAAATAAATGTGATTTGGCTGTATTTATTCAGTGGCTGCCATACAAAAATCAAAGAAAACCGTGTGCCTTTAAAGTTTATTGAATATGTTCCAAGTTAAAGAATATATGGCAGACAGGGAAACTAGTATATATGGCAAGGATGAGGAGAGATTTATTTTTCCTTTTTTTTTTTTTTTTAAAATTGAGATTGAGAAGTGCAGGATAGGTGTTACTGACACCAAGAACTGCAGAGAAGCTGCGTCCTGTGCAAGGGAACTTGCCATTACAGCACAGCGGCAACGGGAAGGGATGAAGGTCTAAGCGAGGCTCCTGCATTAAGCACAGGCAGTTTTGATCTGAAGGTGAAAAGGAATGCAGGAGGGTGTTTTAGAATGTAGTGCCACTTTTTTCCTGCTGTGGGGAAGTGGGCTGCTCTCTAGAGTGGTGGGATCGGTGCAGAGCTGCAGTGCAGGAAGAAAGGGGGTGGGAAGGCACTGGAGGCCAATGGACCAAAGCATAGCTGTGGTCTACTAAGATGCAGCTGTGGGACTAAGGACAAAGACAACTTGTTGTGAAGGCAAGGTAGAAAAGGTGGTGGTGAATTTGACCTTAAGAGTAAAGCCAGTATTGCTGTAGTGGAGAGAAGTGGGAGCAGAAGAAAGCAAGGTGGATCCAAGTATATTCTGTGCACTCAAGGCTGAAGGGATGAAGGCACATGCTCATTTGATTATTGTGCATTTCTCTGACTTTGATGTACCATTTTCCCTTTAGGTTTTATGCAAACTGTTTTCACAGCGGTTACATGTTCACAGAGCATTTAGCAAACAATTAAAAAGGGCACCCATTTCAAAATACTTGATCACACCCTGAAACTTCCTATGCTTACAATGCAAAACCATGGAGAAAGTGCAGCTTTTCATTTTTTGCTGTGTTTTTCAACGGCTGCAAGGAGAAAACTTCAGTGCATATACTTCCTGCCAGCCTGACTAAAAATGGATAAAACTGGCCATGTTAATATTCAAACTGCAGTCAAAAAATAGCAACTATATTTTCCTGTGTTTTGAGCTCAGGAAGTATCTTTACAAGTATCAGATAAGAGGCTTCTGTCAGATGCTTACTCTTACAGTAATGCCCATATTTTTTCCTGCATTAATCACCAAGCAGCAGCTTTTATTAAGGCTAAGATTAGCAAGTAATTGATTTGAATCAGGTGCTTTGCCTTATTTTTTGCTTCTGCAGCAATTCTATATTAGTATTCCTCTGCCACTTACTTGGAGTTTTGATCACATTGGCTTATGACTAAGAAGTGATGGATCTGGTCTGTTCTTGGGAAACTACCACATAAACCCAAGATGCTTAGGAGGAGACTTGAGAGTGTTTTACAAATGACCTCCCCTGTTTGGCTTTTGTAACAGAGCAGCCCTTCTGCTACTCAAGAAAGTGTTTGCCAAAGAGCACACTCCTTTGTGTTGCACCTTAAAGACTGGCCAAAAGCTTGGGACTAAACTGATTGTTTGCCAAAGTCTTTGATTTAACGTTTATTTCAAAGCAAAATTGTAGTTTAAAAAAACCCAAACCCATCCATAAAATATGAAGCTAAGTTAATCAACACAATAATGTCTGTCTGTGGTAAGAGAGAGCTCAGAAGAATAGTTTTGATGTGTAAATGTCGCCTTTTGTTTCAAAGGGAGTGAATTCATCTGCCAGAGAGTGTTTTTTCAGGGTTCCTGCTAACTGTTTCTCTGTTCAGAAGGGAAGGAGAGGGAGCTTCAGTGTGGTGTTTTACCTGCAGGCTGCAATCTGGGACTGCGGGCAGAGGGAGGCGTGGGGATGTGCTGACTGGCGGCAGAAAGTGGGGCTGGTTTCATCTCCTGCCCAGTCTTTGGAAACACTGCTGGGGTCTGTAATTTTCTGGGATTTCCGTTTCTCCAGCAAACATCCAAGCAGGAGTGTTACCTGCTGCCCGCAGTGTGTTTTGTTGTCAGTGACAGTCAGACAGACAGAGGAGTTGCCCCTGCACCGGGTAGAGCAATGGGCCCGTGCAGGCAGCTGGTCACGTTCCTTGTGATCCTTTGTAGGAAGGGTGTTCTTGGGGTTTTATGGTTATTTTCTCCTGATCATTTGAGTGCAGCTGTGTTTAATGAGCTGGAAAAGAAGTAGGTCAATAAAACATGTGTTTGTTGTTAGGAGAATACCTGTTGGACCATGTGTGTGTCTGTAATTGACCATCTAAAGCTTCAAAGCTTAGCACAAAGACAATTTAATAGGGAATTCATACCTAAATAAATTAGTATTAAGCAGAAGCAGATGGCTGGCAGGCAGTGTCCTGCCTGGGTGAGACTCTGGGTATTTAACGCACAGACAAGTCATGATTTCAAGTCAGACCTATTTTTAAGTCTCTCTTATTGATACGAATTAAAAAGCAGCATGCCAAAAATAGTTTAGAAGCTATGTGCTTTAAAGCCAATACAATTGATAATGTAGCCATGTAAGTAGGTTAAAATTTTAAATTATTTCAACCTAAGGGCCTGCTATGAACTTGATTTTAAAGTGGTACCACTGGCAGGGTCTAATAACTCCAATGTTAGGAGTTTTTCTTTGATAACTCTAATGTTAGGGTTTAACAAAAATAAAAGATGTCTGCATCATCACATCACTCCAAAACCTGGAGTTTTAAGACAAGCTACAAATAAATTAGTTGGAACCATTGTGGAGCTTTAAGATAAAGTGGTTCCAGTGGAATAAAGGCAATTTTTTTCTTAGCCAAGAATTTGGTTCAAGTTCTCTAGACCAGACTTCTCTAAAGAATTATGAGGCAAAACCTGAAAACTCAATTGCATTGCTTTACCTAAGCCAATAACTAAACAAAGAACAGAAACATGCAGTATAATGGCATTTCCAGTAATTTTACCATGAACAAAAATCAAAAGTGTAGCCATGAAGAAGACTTATGTTGCAGACCTTATTCATCATAGACTTTGAATTCTTTATGGTCTGTCTTTGTCGTGGTTTTGACCAATCA
>VZTM01006197.1:0-15729 GCA_013400555.1 Jacana jacana | reverse complement strand
ATGATATGAATGGATTTTGAAGGGTTTTTTGTCTATGAAAATTTGAAGGCTTTGATTGCTTAACTGCTTTGCTGTTGGTATCTCCTACCTTCTTTCATAAGTATTCTCAAATAGGACATTTGTTTTGAGGGATAGAGAAAGCTGAGCTCTTTTGTCTCCTGGTGCTGTGTTTTGGATTTTTTTGAGTCAGGTTTTGATGCTCTTACCTAGACATTATCACTTTATATTACAGGTAAACACTCCTCAGCTTCATACATGGTGAAATGAGTAATACCTAACTGGGCTCTTCCGTGTCGGGAAATAGCTTCTGTATTTATGTTTCATCAGTTTGTTAGGATCTTATTTGCCCTTCACAAATCTTCACACATAATTATGACCAGTCTTAATACTGTTTTGATTAGTTCCTTAACTACTCTGGGGTGAATTTCTTGAGGCTCTCAGTCTGTCTGAATGTGGACACTGCTCCTTATTCTGGTCTGCAAGCCTGTCTTCTTCTTGCAATCCGCACATAAAATACCTGGGGAAAACTGTGATAATAAACACCTTGATAATAAACACCTCAGCCTTCTCTGTCACCTCATATTTGCTCTTTTCCTATTAAATAATCTCTACCTTTACCACCTTCTCAGGGTAGTGAAAGAACCTTTTTCCTGTTATCTGTGATATTCCTTGCTCGTAATAACTCCCTTTTAACCTGTCTAGTTGTATAATACCTTTCCATCTCTCCTTTATGATGTGTTCTTTTTTGATTTGTAAGTTCTTTCAAGAGTCTTGCCAAGTCTTTTTTCCTCTTCTGCCTTTGTGTTTTTAGTATAGTCTGTTTTAATAACTGCCAATTCTCATTTCTTCCTAAAAGATCCAACCTATCAGCTCCCTGAATCTGTTAGTTTCACCGTTCTTATTGCACTGCTTTTTGCAATAGTGAACTCAGACAATTTCTTGATTTCCCCTCTGACCCACCTCCCTCCCACCCCCCAAATTTCTTTCTCCTGTCAAATTTTTACGTAGCTTCTCCGTACGGGTGACGATCAACTTCATGACACCAGTTCCCTGTGTAACTTCCTCTGCCATCTGTAACTGCCCCTGAAACAGCAAATGCTTTTTGGGCAGCAAAAATCTGTGTTTTCCAGATTTTTTTTCAGGATACAGTTTGGTAATAAAATTTGGGTTTACAGTTTTGTCCTTTGGGTTCCTCTATTAACTATAATTGAGCTTGATTTTCCTCTTTCTGCACTTAGTGGTTACTTGCTCTATACAAGGCCCACTCAATGATGTATTTCTTTAACTTCTTGGAGGAAGAGCAAAATGCTTAGGGCTGGAGGAAGAGTAAAATGCTTAGGGCTGGATTTACAAAGAATGAGTCATCTTTTCACTGGGTGTTCTTACAATGAAGGAGACAAAACAGCCTTGAAGCAAAAGGGAGTCAATATTATTGCCATCCATATTTCATAAAGGGGAACTGAAACACAGTGATCATCCAAAAGTCATTCTTGATGTCTGTGGAAGATTTGGGAATAGCTTTAAATCTCCTTAATTCCAGTCCATTATCTTAAGTGACATGTAGTGTTTTCTCACATTTGTGTAGCTCTGGTTCATTTTTAACAGTTACTCAGGTTCTCTGTCATCCAATTTTTATATATATATATTGCTTCACATTTAGAGATTTTTAATCCTTGCTGAAGAAGAAACTGCTTTCTTTAGGGTTTCTTTGGAACGACAGATTGTAGATAGAAAGGTAAAAAAGCGGGGCTGAGGTTTAAGTGAATCTGAAACAGTATTTGTGCTTCGAATGTTTATATGGCTGGTTTTCTTGTCCACAAACTTTATATAGTATGCATGTAACTATGAATATATGCATTGATTTTATATAATTCATTATTTGGTTTCTATCCATCAGTTCTGATAATAGTGATAGATGTTGTTTATCCAGTTACTCTGTAGTTTTAGATGTGTATAATGTATTTTGAGCCTTGCTTCTCACAGTTACCAAGTGGAAAGAGCAAGAACAGGCTGCAGGGCCACAGCTGTCAGCATCAGGGTTTCATCCCTGTGGGAAGGATGGAAGAAGAGAAATATTCACAGATCTCTGCTACTCACACTGTTAAATCCTACACAGCCCTCAGTCAGCTGCATCCTTTGCTCCTACACTTAGCCCTAGAAAGAGCTACCTTGCATTCCTACTCAGCAACTTGGTTTTCTATACTTTTTAAATACTGTATTTCTTTTAAAGGTTTTACACATAATCCAACCCTGCCTCCTTCAAATGCAGAGCCTCTGGTTCCCTTCCCAAGCTTCTTAAATTCAAATATGCCGCACAGCAAAGGGAGCCCTGTTGACTCCTGTGCTCCAAGTACCTTGTGTACAGGAGAGCCTGATTTACTTTTGAATGTTGATGGGTGTGATTAAACTATTGAACCTAGTTTCTAAACCCCATGAAATTGGTCCCTGTAGTGACTCAGCTGCTTGTAAGTATTAACGTCTATAATAAACACATGAAGAACTGTCCAAAAGATCAAAACCAACACTTTTTTCCCAAGCAGTACTGAATTTTGCTCATCCAACTCCAAAATATAAAAAATTTAAAAAGTAATTTCCATCACTATTATCCAGAATTAAACAGCAGCACAGATGGCAAAGGCGATTGCCAGAAAAGAAAGGAGAAAGAGATGTTTATAGAATCCGGAGACTGATAGCAGTGGCCAGAGGAAACCAACCAGAGAAGTCTGCCAGAGCTCCTGGTACTTAAAATGCTCTGGGTTTGTTTTTCCATGGTAGGATTTCTTCTGAATATTGGCTGACAAATGTGCCATTAGCTTGTGTAACTGCTATTCATTATTTGTCATGCAGCTTGGGGAGCACAGCTATAGGCTAAGATGTTTTTTGGCTGGCAACATAGCAACTCAAAGCAGAATAATATTGGCTTTCACAAAGAAGTTAAAATAACACAAGGATAAAATGAGTAAGTTATAGATGCAGACAGATAAGCATCTGTAAACTGTTATCTAGTTCTGGATAGCAAGGTGTCTACCAGTAAGCTAGCCAGTTCGTTGAAGCCAGTTGTATAGAACAGCACACTGTATTTGAGAAGTTAAATGTGATACTCTAAATTTGGAACCATTCGAGCAGATCAGGGAACAAGTAACAAAACTGGGAAACCTTATTCTCTCCTTGTTTTATTTTTTCAGAAATAATCACTAGCCTGCCCATAGCAAGCTTTCCTCCATACATGTTCAGATGTACCTGGTAAGTACGAGAATACTTACTCAAGCCTTTTTTATTTCTCTTCTCCCCTGTAGCGATATGAAGTTCAGTGAAAGTCTATAAGGAGAAAAAGATCTGTAGTTTTATGTCAGCTTCATGCTGTGATAGTTTATATCAGGAAAACTGAATCTTTGCAGGCATGGTATTTGGTTCTTTTACATAATTCCCACAGTTGATTATAGTAAAACATGTAAGTTGAGCCATTAAATTAATGAATAGTGTCACCGTTGTTTTAGTAATTTAATAGAAGATGAAGAGGGGGCAATGACTGTGGAATGATTAATTTCTGATGCACACCCACAAATTAGCACTCCTTTTGCTTGCTTTTGTGTGTGTAATTTTGCACTTCAACAGAGAATTATAAACTGTAATTGGTTCACAACTAAAAATACAAAGGTTTAATGGCCTCCTCACTGCATGAAAGAATTCTGCTAAGAAATAGGCTTCTGCTTCTATATGACCTTTAAAATGGTCAAAGGCTCAAAGTTCCCAACGAGATTTAAATGATGGATGTAGCAAGAGTGCAGCAATGTCCAGAAAGCCTGACCAGGCTTCTGCAATTTAGGAGTTGCAGTACTTAAAGAAATGAGGCTTTGAATGAAACAGGGTGGTTGAAGGTCAAGAAATTTTCTAATACGGTAGAGTGAGATACCTGAACCCTGCACCTTCCTAAAGAGTGGGAACCACCAGCTATGACATTTGTTTCAATGCCAGCCCTGGGGGCTGCATGCTGAGTGATTCTCTGTTGTACAAATTCACAGTCTGGACTGCTTTCCTGCAAAGAGCAGACAACTCTTTGTGAAATACTTATAGTTAAACTCATGCAGTATGTGGGAGGGCAGAATGCCAGCTCCTGCCCCTTTGTACAATATATGGAAATGACTATGGAGAGCAGCGTAGGGGAAGGGGACCTGGGGATCCTGGTGGACAGCAGGATGACCATGAGCCAGCACTGTGCCCTCATGGCCAAGGAGGCCAATGGCATCCTGGGGTCTATTAGAAGGGGGGTGGTTAGTAGGTTCTACTCTGCCCTGGTGAGACCCCATCTGGAATATTGTGTCCGGTTCTGGGCCCCTCAGTTCAAGAAGGACAGGGAACTACTTGAGAGAGCCCAGGGCAGGGCTACCAGGATGATGAAGGGAGTGGAGCATCTCCCATACGAGGAAAGGCTGAGGGAGTTGGGTCTCTTTAGTTTGGAGAAGGGGAGACTGAGGGGTGACCTTATTAACATTTATAAACGTGTAAAGGGTGAGTGTCAGGAAGATGGAACCAGGCTCTTCTCAGTGACATCCAATGATAGGACAAGGGGTAATGGATGCAAGCTGGAACATAGAAGATTCCAGTTAAATATGAGGAAAAATTTCTTCACAGTGAGAATGAACAGACTGAACACTGGAACAGGCTGCCCAGGGAGGCGTCTCTCCGGAGACGTTCAAAACTCACCTGGACGCGTTCCTGAGTGATGTGATCTTAGTGTTCCTGCTCCAGCAGGGGGATTGGAGGAGATGATCTTTCAAGGTCTCTTCCAATCCCTGATATTCTGTGATTCTGTGATATGGAAATAGACCAAAAGCCAGAACTACTACAGACTGTCATACAAGATGGTCTTCCTAGTCTCCCTTTGTGTCTCAGCTGCAGGGCCACGTTCCTGTTTGCTTGCTCTCCTCTGTCCTAATCCTTGTCTCTTGGTTGCAGTGTGGTAGCCATGGCAGGTCTGGAGGGCATCCCAGGGCTTTTGTATCCCAGTGGTTGAATGAGGCCAGTGAGGCTGGATGGACCCACTTGCACTGATGAGAGCAATCAATCTCCAACCTTGCTTTTGCAGAAGTGCTTTTCTGATCAAGCTACTATGCAATCTGGGCGCTAGCATCAACCTCAGCTGTAAACTCTGTATAGTATTGCAGTGGTTATATTAGTTTTGAAATGTGAAGTGTTGGCAGCATATCTTGGGTCTTTTTTGAGCACTCCCGTAAGATTTTGTTAGATAATTCCTACCCTGTCCTTGGATCTCAGGTCTGGGACAGGGGTAGGAACCATCTTCCTAATCCTTGGTTATCCTGTGGAACATGTTGGAACTGAATTTGAAGGGACCAGATTTATTTTGTAAATAATTGGACATTCAAAGTGTACAATTCACATTCTGCTGCAGATTAACTGCCACCCATTGCCAGATCAGCTCAGAAGTCTGTTCAGCAGTCTTTGCTACGACTGTAGCATAGATACACGCAGCACTTTCCAAGAGAAAACAATAGTGCTTCACTCCAGAGCAGGGTTGCAGTGAGGTAAGAAACATTGTTAGGTGTTGGCACACAAGCAAAGAATAGTTGGATGGCTGCTGGCATTTTACAATATCTAGGAACTGCAGTTCCTAGGAATCTCACCTTGCTTCAAACTCTGACACCAAAGTCTATTGCAGGGTCAGGGTCATATGTGAGTAAGGGGAAATGGTGGAAAAAATGGCCTGTAGAGCTGCACTGCAGGCCTGTTGGCTATAGGACTTAAAACTTGGACCTATTTTGCCACAGACTGCATGCCTATTTTTAGATCAGAAATGAAGAAAGGTTAGAATAGAATAGTATTTTTGTTTTAAAAAAACATAATATATATAAAGATGTTCTGAATGTATGAGGTTCTCTTGTCTTTGGCGTTTTTAATTTTGCTCTCTGATTGCCTTTGGAGTATCTGCAGGGATTTCTTGCATTTGCAGGAAATTTACTTTTTAAATTGCATGTGATGTGCTCTCTTTCCACTACTCTAATTTCTAAATGTCATTTTGATTGTTAGCATTTCTTTTACACAGATCCAAGGTACTTTGCTCCTTTCTAGCCAAGCAGCTTCTGGTTTCCCCCAAAGTCTATTTACTTTCCAATATGCCTTAGTATCCCTTTCTATAGGCAGATATTTAATTTTTAGTTTTTCCTTTCTCTTGGAGATTAGCTTATTTTGTCTAATTATTTCTCCTTTTTAATCTTTATACTTCAAGGGAAGTGGGAAGATGCATGTTATCTGAATTTTTCACATTCTGAATTTTATTTTAATTGACACATTTCTTCACTGAAAAAGAGCTGATTCTTTTCCAGCTCTTGCTTTTCTCCAAGGTGAGCTGGAGGGGATGGAGACCATTGCCTGTCACCAGTGGAAGCCAGGGGCTTTTGCAGGGACCCCTATGCAGCATCAGCCTCCAGCCCAACTCTTTCATCTTCTCTGGCTTCTCTAATTTGAGTTTCTGTGTAATGTTTATTCCTGGCCACCACTGCTCACAGGCACTTTGATCCTTGTAAAACGTCTCAAGGAAAAATAATGCATAGAACATGACCACAGTCACTGTATCTTAGTGACGTTGAACAGCTTTTCTAAAATGAAACAAGTGTCTTGCACAGTTTAGTTCTAGGCAAGAATCCCAACGATAGAGTTCATCAGATACTTGGCTTGTAGCCACCGACTTTGTTGATAATGCCTTCTTGCAATTCTTTGTCTACCTGCTTAGAATTTCATTTGCATGAAACATACATCATGACATAGAATTTTATGAGAAAGAGTTCTCAAAGGAATTTGAGTGTTTTCTTTACCTTTACCCAAGTAAGCACTAATAAAAATTCCCAGGTGTAGGCATTATTGAGGTTGGTATCTACTCTGTTGGGTATGAGTCTCTGTGACTGCTAATTGTGTTCTAAGGAAATACTTGCAATTGCACCTTTGGGACTAATTCCTATTCCAGAAACTTTGAATCAAATGGATTTTTTGTTTAGCATTTCAAAATGGTACTGTTAATGGTGGTACAGAAACATTCTTTTTTACACACAGTGGATTACAGAAATTTACAGAAAAAAATACACTCTCTGTTGGAGGAACAAGGAAGACATGTCAGGTATTTATCCTGAAAAATACAGATTTATGAACAAAGCTCTTACAGTAACTGCTGTTCTTCTACTGGATTTAATTATTTCTCCAGTGTTGTTAAGAGAGCCCTCAATATTTTATAGCCATGAACACCAGTTGATTCTATTTACATTTGCAGTTAAGCCACCTTAAATATTTGTTTGCTATTTTTTGTTGGATTTCAGCAAAAATCAGTTCATCAGGATGGCTATTATTTTTATCAATTTACAGTTCCTTAATATTTGCTTATATATGGTCATTCAGTTTAAGAAAATACCCACTTAAAAGTACAAATAAGGGGGAGAAAAGTAGCTTATAGAAGGGTTCTCTTGTCCTGGATTTCATTTTAAGTGAGTCCTACAGCAGTGAAGATATTTACATAAACAATTTAGATTTATATCTGTATATTTAGCTTTTCACTTTTATACACAGCTATTGAATTTCTTTGTGTCTTTTCAGAAAGGCAATGTTTAGAGAGAGTTGCAGAGTCTGGTTATTGAGGTCAAAAGAAATTCACTTCAGTTATGTGATTAAGGAAAAAGAAAGTTGTGATCTTTTGCCAAAAAATGAGGTTAAGGAGTGCAGGTTGTTTACACAGTGTACAATTGTACAATGTATTAGTAGACATTGCAATTTCGTCTGATGAACAGCTCCTACTTGATTTTCCACTACCTTTGGGGATACCTGTGTTATATCTATTATCACCACTCTGCCAAACGAGAAAAGCAGCGCGTGCCCAATGGGACCTGAACCCGTTCAGCAGCTCCGATTTGGCAGCACTGGAAGCAAACACCAGGCTGCCTGCCAAGACAGAGAGCAGGGGCAGTCACACAGCTCACCTGAGCTGCTCAATAACAGATTGCAGTGCAGCAGCATCCTGGTAACAAAGCTCCTCATATTTCCTTCCCAGAAACAATGATTTGATGCATTTTCAGTCATTTGAGAGAGAGAGGCTATTTTGTGCTTCTCATGAGCACCCAAGTATCTAGTACAGCTAATGTTATATTTCATATATATGTGTGTGTGCATGTCTATTTATATCTGCATATAACTAACACGAGGTATTCTAAGGTTTGGTTTTGTTTTATTTATGAAGTTGCTGCCTTCCTACTTTGAGTTTCTCACTAGAATACCAGATGATATTGAGGAATCATTTCCTCTATTAAAAGTCCAGAACCTGCTAATAATATTAATACTGCTGATGTTATCCTTCTTTGGAGCAGCTGCTTGGCAGAGCTGGTGATGCTGTCCCAGATGTAGCTAGCTGCCTAGCAACCTCTCTTGCAAAGTTTTAGTCTTGAGCTCTTGGCTAGTACCTCTTCTCATCTGGGTTTTTTTTTTATTTCTGTCACCAGACCGTGCATTAAAAGCTGTCTCATCCTTTTTGCCTTCAGGAATGCTGGCAAAGGGGGGTGTCACTTGTCGGGTCTGACTTCCATTAGTTCATCCTAATGTGTATTTTTGCCCTCTTCCTTTTCATTCCGCCCCCCCTCTCTTCACTTCTGGTTGTACAGGGAACAATAGGAGCGATAGTGATGATGAATAAGTTCCTGGGGCAGTGCCCGTTACATGGTTTCTCTGGACCATGGAGGGAGTCTGACAGGACAAGTGTAGACAGTCAACTTGTACAACCAGCCATTGCAGAGATATCACTAGGAAACACAGAGAAAAAAGAGATAATAAACACAAAGGAGTTCTCTTACTCTATTAATATGCATAACAGGAGTTATTTCCCGAGGCGTGTCTTTATTTTAATAGTGTAATTTAGAGTTTTTCAAAACATGCAATTAACTCTGATTTCTTTTTTCACCATGGCATTATTTAAGGTACCTAAATGAGAGCCTGAGAGGTAGGTTTTTTTGTATTCTCTGAGGGAGTACTCCAACATAGGCACTTTACTTTCTCTCAGGCAAGAAATGCTTAGTCTGACATCTCTTTCCAAGCTGACATGAATGTTTCCTTTCTCTCACTTCACGACAGTGGTGGTTAATGTACTTTCTGAACCAGTGAGATCCATTCCTGCAAATCCTTTTTATTAGTGCTATCCATATCCCATCCTGCTATGTATTACCCAGATGCAAGTTTTCAGGTTGCTCAGAATAGGCTTTCGTATGTGCAGTTAGATTGGAATATCCCCAAATTCTCAGCATTTGGTAATCAATTTTGCCTGGAGTTTGGATCTCAGAAATCTGTTTTTCTCTGGCTACTGTCCAAAATGCCCGATCACTGCAGCACGTATGCTGGTTGCTGGTCCTGTGCCTCTAAGTTTTTGTGTTTGAGGCTGGTGTTCCCTGCTGGAGTTGCTCTCTGGGGTTTCTCCCCAGCAGAGAGCGCTGGGTCATTCCTCCTCCTCCCTCATGTAAGACTGGAAAACAGCAGGGACACACACCCACACCAAGGAGCTGGACAGACTTACAGCCCCTGTTGCAGATGTAATGCAAGCATCTCTGCTTGGCAAACGGTTCTCCAGAGATGACATGAAATAAGAAATAGCTCAGAGTCTGTCCAGTTTAGGTCCCACACTGGCCTGATGAGCAAAAAGCATACATACTGATGTGATGTTCCTATTTATCAGGTGAGAAAATGAGGCACAGGGAGCTCACATGACTTGTTCAAAGCCAAAGTAAGTTTACTGCAGAACTAGCAACACTAGAAATTTTGTCCAAATTCAGATTTTCTAGATTTAATTTAATTCCTAATATTTTTTTTGTATTTTTATTCATCAAATGCTATGTATAAATCACATGCTGAATTTATCTTTCATGTATTTGTTTAATTTTGGGCACATGTTGTGGCATTAAGGAGTAGACAGCACTGCAGCCTCGTTACTGCCCTAGCAGGTGAGCTGACAGTGATTGCAGGAGTTGCCAGAACTAACTTTTGTTTTAAGATCTCCCTTACCGTTTCCCTCTGCAGTTGCAGTAGAGGTTTTTTTCCATTTTTCATTGCTGTGACATCTCACTGGAATGCAGAGAGGTGATGTTGCAACTAATGCCGCTGTGAGGATTCTCGGGCAGCTGAGACACTGATGGCCCCATCACTCCCTTCCTATGGAACGAGATTCCAGCACTGCAGGAGAAAACGTCTCATGCACATCTGAGAGGAGGTGGGAAGGCTGTTCTCTTTGTACCCGGAAATGGGTACAGCAGCTTCTGGGGGGAAGGATGAGAGAGAAGGGAGTATAGCTTTGAAATTTGCTGCCCAGGTGCAAAAGGAGCGGGAGAAACTTGGAATGCAAAATGTTTTTTCTCATAACAGCTACAGAAAAAGAATACAGCTGCAGATAAATGCTCCTATTTTGTAAGTGCAATGTTCTTTGTCAGCTCCATGTTTTCAGCTCTCCAAAGCTCAGGAGAATTGCTGTGAATGATGTGCTCAGGATTTTTAGGAGCTCTGCTGATCTTTACTCTTGCTTCTCTCCCTTACCTTATTTATCTGAGGTTAGATGCACACCTTATTTCAACCACAAGAGAAATAGGCCAGCTCATTTCAGCATTTCAAAACTAGATGAAAAGGATACTAGATAATTTAGATACTATTTTAGGGCTCACATATCAAAGGTTCTCCTGAGATAATTTGTCATTGTTTTCAGAAGGGGATGAAAAACATTTCTTTTGTACCAGAAACTTTCAAAAGAAAACCAGAACTGTCTTAAAACAAAATTGTTGTCTGCTAGAATCTATACAGTAGAGACTGGCTCATTTGCTCCAACTACAATACAGGCTCCTGCTCACTACCATCTTTCCCAGGGTCCTGGCACCCAGCCTTTGAGACCATTGAGGCAATGCAGTCAACAGAAGGGGATCACTGATCCCCAATGTCTCGGGTGGGGTGAAGCCTGGGAAGCACGAGGAGCTTCTCAGTCCCATTACTGGGTGAATAAGGAAAAGCCCAGACTCTGGGTGGAGAATGAACAGTGCTGTTGCAAGTAAGTGGAATTTTCATACATTTTTCCTGTTCTCTGAAGAAATTTCAGTTTAGAAAAGCAGATCAAAGTGTATGAAACAAAGTTATTTTTTTTTTAGTTGGGATCAGTCTATCAAAACGTGAACAAGATTTTCATGTTCTCTTAAACACAGGCATCCAATTTCTGCCTCTGGTGAGGACTCACTCTGACCTTACTCTGCAGCCTGCACTGGTGAGATAAAGAAGCTTGCAGCAAAGAGTTTGCATTCTGTTTTTCTTTGAAACAAAGCAGAAAATCTCCCTTTTGTGGATGTGAGTTCTAAATACTAAATTTAGTGGTTATATAAATTTAGTGGTAATAATAAAAATTATTTTGCTGGATATTAGAACTTACTCCATTTAGAAAATCTCTGGAAAATGGGAGAGTGAATTTGCAGAAAAGGCAGGAAAGCTTGGCCACCATATTAGCAAGGAAACCATCCAGTCCATAGCTAAGAAATCCTGATGCTTGTGCAGTTTTGAGCATTGAGAATAAGGTATGATCTTGCACTGCAAAGTTTGCGGGCTTGTTAAATATGCCATTTCTTTCTCACTAAATTTGCAAAAGTAAGAAATAGAGCAGTACAAGCTTGCCTTATTCAGTAACTTACAGTCTATAAAAACATTCCGTATTGAAATCACCAGATAGGCAACATGCATTGTTTTGTTTCATTTATTTAGATTGTTAATGACCAATACACAGGTAGACTAGGTGGCATGTTTGTTCTGCGCTTCAGCCGACATCAAACATATTTTCCATGTGCTGAGATGCTGTGGCTGAGAGAGGAGGACCTGTGTGCTGCTGCTGCTGCTTCCTTTATTCCCTGAATTGGTATGAGTCCTGTACCAAAGAAGGAAAAATTTTCAGGGACATGTCTGTGTGTTTTTAGAGGATGACAGTATACCAAGAGTAGCTAAAGAAATACACTTATGCTTAATCAATAAAGAGGTAACATGGACAGTTTTACCCAGCTGACTCTATATATATTCCAGAGAATACGTATTACAGCTCTGCCAGCATTGTAAGCACCACAGAACTGAAATCTGGATCCTTAATTAAACATTATGCTTTCTTTCATTAGTGTTGATTTTTGGAGTACTTTGTGGCACATTAAAATCATGACATTTAGGCTTAAGTGGCTGTTTTATCAAGAGTTTAAATCCCTGATGTTCAGTCCCATGGGAGCTGCCTGTCTTCACACACCATTCATGCTGCACTGTTCTGCCAGTGGACGAGTGTAGGGACTGCGGGGAACAGTCTGACTGTAAAGCAGGAAACACCTCTAAAGACATGAACATTTTAGAAAGGAATTTGGACACTCAATGCTCATTTATTTTTTAGTGGGATGTAAATCTGTGAATTTATAGATGTCTCTGATAATCTCATCCTTGTTCATTTGGGAAATCAGCCAAAAAGCATGGACGATTGCTTGCACTGGAATTACTGTCATTGGTTTTGTTTGAAAGGAGAGGGAAGAGGATGGATTTTTCCAAAAAGCTGCCAAACAGGACTGAGCTGGAGCGGACACCCCAGAAAAGTTGTATTTTCAGGAGTTTGCTTTAAAAGAGTTAGTGTGTAGTACACAGAGTTCTCCTGAACTTGCAAATCACGTAGTGTCACCTGGAGTAATATATTATACTGTGACATTCATTGTGACGCCAGCTTTCCCAGTGACTGTATAAATTGCTTTTGCAGGCAGGAATTTATTGCACATATGTGTTGTAGATCTCTTGATTTTACCCCTCCATCGCTCCCCCAACTCCTCCCCAAAACAGATGTTGCTATAAAGAGAGAGCTCATTTGTTCCTGAACTTCTTTTAATGATTGTGGTGGCATTTCTAATATTTCTTAGAGGTGAATGCAGCAGCTCCCACTGTAACTGTTTCACTAAGTCAATGAAACACATTTCACCACAAAAACCATTCCAGCTATGATTTTGTAATTATTGCTTCCCTTGTTCAGCTCCAGAGCTGGACAGTCATTCTGGTCAGTCTGGATATTCCCCATTCCTAAATCCCAGGATCTTACATGACTCATTGCTGTGTGCTTTTTGTTATGCATCTTGAACAGGTGTCTCACAGATTTGAACAATTTTGCTAGACTAACTTGTCAAGAGACATTCTGACTTTACTTCTTTGTCCTGTTAAAAATTCTCTTCTTGACTAGCCATTATGCAGACCTATCATACTTAACCCAGGAAGATTTCCAATGAGGCCTGTTTGGGTGTTCTTTCTGGTATAGCTTATTTAAGCTGAGATCTCTCATTCTTCTTTAACTGTTTTGTTTTTTGTTTTGTTTTGGTTGGTTTTGTTGTTGGTTTTTTGGTGTGTTTTTTTTTCCTTTCTTTCTTTTTTTTTTCTTCTTTCTTTTTTTTGGTGATCCTTAATGGACAGATTCATAGAAAAGTATTGAGGTAAATTTCCCCAGTACTTTGTAGTGGCTTTGGCCTTTATTTTCTTTTGTTTTCTACTGCAGTAATGAAAAAAAATCAAATGTCTTATGCATGATTTCTGCTATAGACAAAGAATGGAGTAAGATGTAAGACAGTCCATACTTTCTTTAACCTTTGTCCCACCCTTTCTTCACCCTCCACATTATGCAAAATGCTGTACTCCAAGCCAATACTGAATTTCTTCGATTAATCACAACAGCAATTTATATAAGTTTATTTTTAATATCGCAGGATAGTTTCTCAGTAGTTCTCCTTATGCTTCTGAAAAATTGAAGTAGTTCATACCAATCAATCTGTACTTTTATGCAATTATCTGCTGTGAAAATATTTTTAGTCATTGATTTTAAAGAACAAAATAACAGCTCTATCTCTGCAGAGCACTCAGCATTCAGAGCTTGTGATTCTGCCACGACCTGCTGAATTCATCCTGGTTTATTAGGTCATGGCTTGAGAAGCTGCAGATGTTTGGACATGGAGTTCTAACTTGATCCATTATAGTAATTTGGGTCAGCCATGAAACTATGATCTGGACCCATATCTAAATACTGAAAATGTTACAGTCCCGTCAATGCTAAAATTATTAAATGACACATATTTGGATATTTGGGATTGTTGTCTTTTACACTGTCAGGTGCAATATGTCATTAATATATATTAATATATAGCATTAATATTATGGTAACTTTTCTGCTAGCCATCTATAAAATGCCCCCAGCCATAAGCATCATTCTCAGGGACAGTCAGAAACCCAGTCACAGTGCAGTATTTAATAGCAATGGGTTTAATTCAAAATACTAGTTAACACAAAACTACTGCTGAAATTAGTTCTGTTGCTAAGCTGAACCTCTGAAGTTGTGCAGTTTAAACTCTGATTCCAGTGAGTTTAGCATTAACCTGTGGGAAATGCAGAAGCTGTGACTAAAACTTTAAATTATTAGAAGGGGCCTTTGAAGACTTAGAGACATGACTTTGATATATTGGAGAAAATACCATTACAATGAGCAATGATTTTCAGTTTTGTTTTAGCACACTTGGGAAGCATTCAATCTGTATAACCATCTATATTTTTCCAAATTCAATCAATCAGCTCATAAAATGTCTGGAGTCAGAAAAGACCATTAGTTATTACATTGTCTCTGGGGAAAGGAGTGTCTGGAAGAAGATGCTTACCTCATTTGGCTGCTCTCGACTCATCCAGCTGATGTTGCTCGAATTTATACTAGAGTTGAACCTGTACTGAAACAATCAAATGTTCAAAAAAAGGGGAGAAAGAATATGTGGAAAATTTTATTTTATGACGATGAGACAAATACCTGTAAACTGAAATTATTGCAGGAAATGTGGGCTTTTTTGAAAAGAAAAAAGAAAAAACTCTGAATTGGATCTTAAATCTTCTAGGTTTAAAATTCTAAACAATAACCCTGAGAATTCATGACTGCATCATTTTGTGTGTCTCAAAACAGCATTTGCCTATCCCACAAAATAGAGACTTTTTTGCATATTCATTAGTCTTTTCTATTTCTCAGTGACTCAGATTCCGTGTTTATATCTACATCTGTCTAGCTGTCTCGGGTCATGAGGCTTCATTCTTGAAAGTGCAGGTATATTGCCTTGCAAATACCACAGTGGAATTTAGAAAGTCATGTTTACTCATGTCAGCTGAGCAGAAGCACTCAGAACTGCTGCCTCTGTCTTCAACGAAGTCAGTGGTAAAAAAGTCCCACAAAATACGTTCTATGAGATCTTGATGTGCTTGTGATATATGTCCATGTATAATTTGTTTTAGTGATGAATTTAGGGACATCAAAAAACTCAATAGGGCACTTAATCCATGATAAGTGCAACAGGCCCCAGGAAAGGAAACTGCAAAGTATTGCCCATGTTAACAAGTGAGTGATGTTATCCTGTCTTTTCAATTTCTTCAGTTACCCTGATTTAGTTTTGACAATTCAAGTAGTCAAAGAAAATTGCCCCTTTTTAAATTTACACTTTAGCCTACTAGTCACTAATAATATTAAAAAGAAACGACATACGTGAACTGCAGCATTCAATTTTCAGTATAAAGAGTATTAGTGTGTTTGTTTGCTGTGGTGCAGTGAATATCAGGCTGCTGTTCCTCATGTATTCCGTGTACTCTGACTAATGACAGCACTATGGCAACTTCATAGCTAAAAAGCCTTCAGAGTTGTTG
>VZTM01006196.1:0-15006 GCA_013400555.1 Jacana jacana | reverse complement strand
AAATTAAAATAGGAAATGAGACACAAATACACTTAAAATCAAAGAATCCTTTCCATCTGAATCACCAATGTACATAAATTAAACACAAAGGAAGAAAAACACCAGCTGTTCAAATACATTACAGGTCAACACAAATGAATCAAGTAAGTCCAGGCATCGCACACTGCAGCTGTCTGCAGACACTGAGCCTCAACTGGGTGTTTTTTATCAGCTGGTAAAATTATTAGTCCTCAGTGCTCCTGTTTTAGGCATTTTGTGGCTCTGGAGACATGGCTACTGCATTGTTTCTAGCAGTCCTCTCTTTTACCACTGTAATAACTCACAACTTTGATGTGAAGACCCTTTTACTTAAATGAAGTAAACTCAGCTGAATGCGAGTAAGACCCCTGAGCTAATTTGTTGCAGCCTTCGAGGTGACTAGAGGGTTTTTTTCTAAAATTGTTTATTTTGTTGACAAAGTCTTCAACTATAAAAAACAGTTTGGATCAATAATACAATCTAACATCTTAGTAGCATCTACTGAACATGTGTTTTATCTAGGCATACATTTATAGGTCGGTCTGTCTGAGGACCTGATTCTTTATGAAACAGATTAATAAGACAGCACTGGTGGTCATCCGGGGATTCATCAGAAAAACCTGGCAAAAATCTTTTTAAGCCCCAAAATTGTAACAATGGAAACAGAAACTAATTTTCAATCAGGGAGCAGATTTTCCTATTTTCCTTTATTCTAGGAGTTTATGTCAGTAATGCCAAAATGCTGTGTGATTCCTTAACTATTTTTATTTCCTTCTTCAAATTCTTATAGATAGAATGAGCTTTCTCTTCTGTTGCAGAACTACTTATTAGCAGGGGAAACAATAGGAGTAAGGTAATTTTCTTCATAATTCCCAGCTAAGGAATGAGCTCTGAAGGGAGGGAAGAATGCCTGGGTAGCTCACGGTGTCAGAAAAGGAACAGAGAGCAGTTCAGGTACAGCAGTGGTCCAAGGCAGAGAACACTGAGAGAGACCAACAGCTGTAATTACCCTCCTGTCTGTTTGGCAGTTTGCACAAAATGTATTTGGGAGGAGCAGGGAAAAGGAGGACCTTCAGTGTAGTTCTCATGGCAAGCATAGCACCAAGGTCAACTGGTTTCCTGCTTCTAGGAGTAGTCCTTACACACAAAGAGCAAACATACAGAGGTGACATAAAAGGCACAAGGGTAACCTCGGAGATGTGACTCTTCTAATGCAAAAACCAGGCTGTTTTGAATGCTGTTTTAAACTAACTCCTTAGAATAAAATTTCTAAAAATTTACAAATGCTCGTTGTAAAATTAAAAACCAAACAAACAACAAACCACCAAAAGCCAAACCCAAAATAAACCA
Source organism: Jacana jacana (assembly GCA_013400555.1). NCBI lineage: Eukaryota > Metazoa > Chordata > Aves > Charadriiformes > Jacanidae > Jacana > Jacana jacana. The sequence continues at coordinate 13,638 of VZTM01006196.1, read as the reverse complement.
AAAAACAAACAGAAAAAAAATATCAAAAAAAAACCAGTACAAAGCTTTGCAAGACTGCTTGCAGCAAAATAAGTCAAAACTGTCCGTTAATGCTATGACTACGATTGCTTAACGCTATCACTGACAAACGGCTTTCGAGCGGCTAATAGTCTGTGCCAACTTATGTAAAAAGTACCAACAGCCAACCGAAATATGAGCTTGCTTTCCACTTATGAAATGAAAAACCAACATAATTCATGCTTTTTATCTTTATTCATTTCAGAAAGTAATGTAACAAAGCCAAATCCACACCTTTATTGGCTTACAGTCTTAAGTGCTATGGGAGATCATAAATCTCAGCAAAGCCTGATAACTCCACCAGCCTCTTAGAAAACCTAAAGAGCACCCATCCACTTGTCAGGCAAACAGCTGAGTCTGGAATATTCAAAGCAATTAACTTGCCTCTCCAATTTTAGGCTAATATCTGACCAAGAGACGACAGGCTTAGGAGGCTTGTTCCAGTGCTTCTGTAATTAACACAAGCTTGCAAGTTACCAGCTATGCATTATTAGGTCAGCTTTGGCAAACTAGGGACCAGCTGGCAACGAGATTGCAAACTTCAAAGCAAGCTCTTAAATACCCAGTCACATAATAGAAAACTACTCACTCTTAGTACCTTATCTTGGAAGCTCACATTGGTTGGACAGTGACCTTTACAGGATTACCTTAACATGGAGGGAAATCAGCCCCTCTCTGAAGTGTTTTCAAGTTTGTAATAGAAAATGGCTGCATGACTGACATTTATGTTGTAAAAAAAGGAAGGAAAAGAAAAAGGCTTAAATGTTTTCCAACAAAAGCTGAAGCTCTGATTTAAAGCTATTTGACTTTCAAAGGAACAATGATAGCCAATTGCCAATATGCAGTATGCAACACAACACTCACTCCATCATTCTTTTTAATTCCCCCATCCCCCCCCATTAGTTTGCTCGTTTTACCAATATGAACAGGCATAGTCTTTCAAATATTTCCTTTGTTCCCCCCTCTCCCAAACATCCTGTTCTGTCTGGCAACAAAAAGAAGTTTAGAGAAAATTACAAAGATTTAAAAGAAGCAGCTGAATGCAGTAACTGTTGTTATCCTCTATTTATCAAGCACAGGTGGGCAGTGGGGAGTAAAGGGTAGATCTGTCAGACAGTTTTTCTGTCTTTTTACACAACTGACATATTTCTTATGCTGAACACATCTAGCTATCAGCCATTTAGGTATTATTGTGCTTACTGATTCCTCAACAAATGTGGAAAATTTTCATGTGTTCCACAGAATTACGAATAATAAACAAACAAACAAACAAACAAACCCTTCTATTTAAGGATATTAAACATATGTTTTCTTATTCGCAATGTCAACTTCCTTTTATTCCAAAGCCCAATTTCTCCTCATACTGCTGATATATTACTTTTTGTTGTTCCGTAACCGTAGCCTGGAATACCATGCTCATTTTAGATTGCCACACAGTCCATATACAGATCAGCTATCTGGGATGCTCTAAATCAAAGTAATATGTAGGAAAAAAAAAAAGTCATGAATAATGAATCCCAAATTAATTATTTTTTTAAAGTCTTTTAATTAAAGCAAGTAGCCAGCCCAGTTGTTTCCAATCCCCTGGATACTGAGTGCAGATCTAAAAATAAACATTAAAACATGCATCAATTACATCCTGAAGAACAAAATTAGATTTTGGGTTGGATTATTTGTTATTTGAAAGCAGTCTCAGAGTTTCTACCACTAATGCAGTGTTATCATTAATCACGGGTCTTATTATGTTATAATTAGCATTATTAGTTTTCAAACATTTAGATACACAGAATAAGTAAGCTGTATTTACATTAGCATTTTGGTTGAGAGAACTACAGTAGTTTTGAAAAGAATCACCCAGCTTCTTTTTTCAGTACGAGGGTCAGGTTTCCAGAGCAGTTTTGGTCCATTTTAACTAGATTCCTTGTGAAGAAAACTGAAACAGGAATGCATGAAATGTACTTTACCTCCTAAGCAGGAGCGGTCCCTTGGACAGCTTTGAATTATCTATCTGGTATAGACCACCTCAGTCCAGGCACCACACTAAATCCAGCCCCAGGTAAAATCCCTGGGCTGTATATACTACAGGTGTCTGGGCCTCAATACCAATGTTTGACCCACTGATTCCCTCCTACCCTACGCGACTCTGTTAATGTAGACAACAGCTATGGAAGACTACAGAAAGCACACAAACGTGTTGCTGAACCTGGACTGTAATCAAACCTCACATAAATAAGTCTGAACTAAGGATGTTCTGAACATTGTTAGGCAAGCCATGGTAGCACTCAAATGACATTTTAAGATTTCCATTCACTGCCTTGGAATTGTTTCACTTGTATATTTAGCATAAAAATCCCTATGCGGTACTTTGCATTTCCAGCTTTCTCAAATTTAGGTACCACTTCAGAATATAGAGCAGATGCCTATAAAGTATTCTTGTATTACTTCTACTAGCATCAAGGGTGACATTTACTTACTGCATTTCATCACTGTTCAAAATAACTAGATGTATCAGGCCTATTTATTTTTGACCGATAAGATATAAACAAAGCTCCTGGGATGCTGTGGCACTTCAGGGCCAATTTGCAGCAAGCATCAGAAAATTTTGCAACTCGCCTCTGACAGTGAGAGCTTGAAGACGTGGAGACAGCACAGGCACACACGGGGAAGCTGAGCAAAAACATCGTACCCACTTCAATCTTTATTGCTTGTACAGTGGAAAATTTTATATCCCCTTCTGCTAACGCAGCTCTTCCTTTGAGACTGCAATCATAGCTACTCGCAGCTGAAAAATCACCAGGCAGTAACAAAGACCATGGAAGGCCAGAGTGAGGGGCTAACATCAGGTTCTGTGCACAAGCCCAGCCCTGTTACCAATGGACGCAGCTGGGCGTGAGAAGCAGGGCCAGCCTCTCTTGCTGGTGAGCTGCCATTCACTGGTGCCTGAGGGATTGCATACACGTATATGCCTGGCCACGCATCTCCTGGACCCTGACTTGAGGTCCTGGCTCCACCTCGACCTGCCCCACCACCAGGCCTTGGCCCCTGCCTGAGGGCTGACTGCCCCACTTCCAGTGGTGCTTGTCACGGCACTGCACGGGGGAAGCCGCCTCACTGCACCCTGACAGTGATTCACTGACATATTAGCTATTGTATGGTAATTACCTAATAAAAACACACAGTGGAAAAGATACTGAGATATTTAGAGAGTGAATTAATCAAACCTCACATAATAAAGGCTAAACTGTTCCTATCAGAGGCATAAATCTCATCTCATGAAGACTCAGGCTAAAATCTCCCAAGATTAAAAATCCTGAAATTTGTAAACTGATTAAGATTTACAGTGTTTTCAAAGAATCAATAGGAAGGCAGTTTGAGCAGAGTGTAAAAGTCAGAGATTGGTACAGGTGGTAGACATATAGTACCTGTGGCTATGAAGCCTAGCTGCCAGTACAGGTGGAGCTCAGCGTGATTTGCCTCCAGAGAGGTGCAAGGCACTCAGGCCTCCATCTTGCCTTATCCCCGGTCTCACAGCTGGATGCAGATTGAGAGACACTGAGATGAGAAATACTATTTCTTGGTTTATCCTTCACCTGTGTAGGTAGGGAAAGGCCAGCAGTACTATACTCTTTATGAATTATCCATAACAAGATAAATAAGTAGAAATAAGAAACTATTCCTTTTTGCTACATCAGGGACACAAAGTGGATAAAAATACAAAGAAGCTTTTGGCTGCTGAAACAAAGCAGCCAGGCAGAATTGTCTTCTAAAGGAGCATTTAAAACAAGGTCACTCTCTCCCCTGCCTGGCAGACATGCCTCTTGGGTGGAAACCAGAAGGATTCATCAGTTCCACTCCTCACCTCATTTATTCTAGACTTCTTTACCTCCTATATTATTTTTTTCTCTTTCAAAAATTTTTTTCAATTCACCTGAAGGAATTGTCAGGAGAATTCTTTCATTTCTTATCCTTTACAGTTCCTGTCTTTACCCTGTAAGCTGTTGATACATGGATATAGTGTGCTTTAGTTCCTTGCTTCCAATTTTCATTAACATTTTCCCCCTAACACTTAGTAGTTCTTTGAGTAACAAAAACGGCAAATGGCATCTCTTATTTTGCTTTCTACTATCACCACACATGCCAGCTTATTGCTTTCTTGTACAATTACGTGTTCTGTTTCAATGCCCACTATGCTCTTTAGTGCATTCATAAAGTCTCTGCTTTCCACATGTGTAACTTTCTTAAAGGTTTCTGCCATTTTTTCTTTTTAAATGCGTATTTCTTGGTTCTATTTCTCCAGCTGTTTCATCGCACTCAGTTTTTACCTACTTAAGCACCTTTGGGAATTTAAAATTTACATCCAGAAAATAGTAAGACATGGGAAAACCTCAAACTTATTTTCATTGCATCTACCTCAAGTAGCAATTACATGTGCAAATGTAGATGCCTATGATTTTGTACAGCCCGCATGGAATGCAGAACTGACATTTTGGCTATCGCCCGTGCCAGCCAGATGCAGGGTATGGCTCCAGATGCTGCTAGGACAGTAACATATAACATGCCAACATACCCTTCATTTCTTTACAATGGAGCTTCAAAAAAGCTACCAAGATATAGTTGTTAGCTAATGTACTGCCTTTCCAGCTCAATATACCATCCAAAAAGCCTGCTACCTGAAGAAGCTGACATCTCTAATTTGCAATGTTTCATAAGGGGATCAATAAATCCATAAAGTTTGGAAATATTTTGGGGTTTTTTTTCAGTTCAGTAGTGTAAGTCCTACTTCAACTGAATTATCAACTAGGTGCTTAAATACTGCAGGGCTAAATATGACAATGAATGAAAGATGAGCAAAATAAATACACAACAGTAAAAGCCAACTATGCTAAATAAAATGACCGTTTCAGATATTAATTCAGCTGATACACAGAATGCACATTTGGTGATTATGATTGAATGCCTTATCAACTCAATCCATCTTTACAATTATATGTGATAGGCAAACACTGTGAAGGCAAAATTTGATGCAAAAGCAGAGAAATAAATAACAAAGCAGAAACGTTCTGGGAAGATGGTGCCAGCAGAGTATTGTGCCAACAGTTATTCATGGACTAATCCATAGAAAGTAAAGTAAAAAATAACATACAGCACTAGAAAACACTATGAAATGTGGAAAAAAATGTTAAAACATGCAAAAAAGACTGAAAGACAAAATCTATAAACCTTATCCAGTACACTGATTAAACTCTAATTTTGTCAGTATTTGCCCACAAGAATTTTCTGATGTATTGCCCTTTAGGAAGCATGCTCTATAAGAAGTAAAATAAAGAGGTAACTTTCAGAACATGCACACATGCACAGAAAGATTTAATCAAAAAGTGAGTTTCAGAAAAAGAGTATATTTTTGGCTTTTTCTATTTATATCTTAAAGAGTTTAAGTTAATACATCTTATTCAATAGATGACAAACTAGAAAAATCCATTACGATCTACTGTGAAATTTCATGAAAGCATCTCAGTTCAGTCTGACAACACTTCAAAGAGAGATTTAGTTGAATCCGATAAGTTGGATTACATGCAGATGCCAATCAATAGAGTCTCCATATTTATCTGTATTTAAAAAAAAAAAAAAAAAAAAAAAAAGAAATGTCATGCTTGATAATTACTTTTTAAATGTCCTTTTTATCTAAGATAGCTTGAATAAAATTGTTCAGAAACATTGTTATGGTATGCCAGCAGTTTCAGAGTAACATTAAGATATCACCTTCAGTTTCACTCTTTTGTTAATGAAACCCATTTCTTGCCTTGAAATTCTGGGTATCTTGTGTTTACAATTTACAAAAGATGCAAAGATAAAATTTGGGCAGATCTAGGGGTAAAAAAGGAGTAAATACCATAGAACAACCATCATAAATATTTTATTTTCTAAAGTATTTTCATGCATGAAAACATTAACAAAATCCAGACCAAATGAACTGTTAATAACATTTCCCTTTCAGAGATCTCTACTAGAATAAACTTTATTCCAATGTGAATATGAACAGATCCATAAGGAAAAGGTTTAAGAGGCTATGTATGATACAGCTACCTGGTATTTGAAGTCAGCGCACTATAATTGAGTTAATTCTGTTGTTCTTAGAAAAATATTGGCATATTTGCAAAGAAAAAAATCTCATGCTGTCCAACAAGCTTAGGTCCTTCCAGGGACTACACTGAATTACAGCCCTATTCTAGTAAATAAGCAAACAAGCAAATGGAAACTATTCACTTCTGCCTCCAGTTTACACAATGCTGCCACTGCCATCTTTGATCAATTAAACTGAGAGATCAGTAAATCCTGCCTGTGCAAGTATTCCTCTTAACCAGTGAAAGGGTCACACTAGTAGGCTTCTGGCCAATGTTTTGTGTTGCTGACAGCCAACTTTCTATGGCTATCTGTTTGTCAGTGATAAATGCCAGAGGCAGTTTGCTCCTGGGATTAGACTGTAAAGCTACCGCGGTGTATCAGGAACTCGCCCTGAAGGTGTAATAGGAAAGCCAGCAAAGTGGCAATTTGCAGCTTCGCCCTTCTGTTTTCCTCCAGGACACAATTCAGTTAAACACACCCGCTGACACAACTCAGCAAGGAGCTATTGCAGCCTGGATATGATTTTTCATGGCCAGCAATGTGCAGCACAAATTCAAAGTTGAAAAAAAAAAACCCAAACCACAATAATAATGGAAAAACAGCATCATGCGTGTTACCTGTAAAATCATGATGCTGTGGGATATTTAGCTGTACCAATGAAAAGCAGGGAAGTGAGTACACAAGGCTTTAATTTTCCTTTGCCATGGTCAGGTATGGTTATCTTTCCCCTATCTCCCTGTTCAATATCTCAGAGAAGAAGCACTAGAGAACAGAAACCAAATGGGACAGGAGCCAACAGCACAAAGATCCATCGGTGCCTCTGAGATGATCACACTACACAAGCTCCCTCAAGCAACACAGCCACAGGCGAATTGCTTTAAGCCCATGGCGTATCTCCCTCTGACAAACCAGCTGAGTAAATAGATGCTTTTAAAACAGCGCAGACAGCAAGGCAAAAAAAGACTGTAGACTCTGCCTAACAAGCAGTATTTCTTGAATCCCCTTCTTATCTTACGTGCCCTTCCCAGGAAGCTCATTACCTGATCAGCCCCTGCTCTCTCACTCCCATATTGAGTGACAGTTAGATATACACTCACTTAAAATTTGTTCACACTCATGAAATACAGAAAGCTAATGTAAGTCTATCAAACACGTGGGATGAATTTCCACTGCTTGGTTGACAGTAGGACAGGAGTATGAATAGGAGGCTTCTCAGCCCAGCTTTATGTACACACATACCTTTTAGGGAATGGGTCTCTAATACCGATTTAGGGAAACTACCAAAAATCAAATAAATAAAGTAAATCCACCAATGCTGGTATCAGTTCAGCAGAGTCTCATAACCTGTACTGGAGCCAGAGCAGTGTTTTGATATGCCTTACTTTCAACTGAGGTTACTGAAGAGGGATAGGCTCAAGGAGCCTAAAGGATTCTTTTGCTTGGAACTACCTGTGGACTACCAAGAGTAAACTTCCTAGTCTTTACCTGTAGATGCAATTAATGTATTTATAACCGAACTATTTTTTTTATTATTATTCATAATTTTACATCCCTATGTGCTGAAATTTCAAGGGCATAGAATTTTGCAATGCCAGGTGGGAAAAAGGAAAACTAAAATCTGTAAGAAACTGTCCTAGATACTAATTTGGGGAAGAAGTATCAGAATTATTTTGCATAATGTGGCAGTGTCGTCCAGCACTAGAGGTATTTAATTAACATCTATTTTATTCTATTACATCTTACTTGAAGCTGAAAATCATGCATGAAGAATTTTTCTTGAATCCTCTTAGTTTAAGCTAATCAAGTGTCTAATGCTTGATAGCTGGAAAAATTAAATTGCAAATGTGTTCTTAAAAAGAAAAACTAATTCATTGATAATGAAAATCATTGGAAGAAACTAAAAACCTCACAGATATAGTATATCTATTTTAAATCTCAGTTTTATATTCCAAGGTCCACATTCACAGTGGCTCCTGATGCTACCATGAAAAAAGATATTATTTTTTTAAAAGATGGAATAAAATGCAAGATGCATTGTCTGTTATTAATATATATAAGCTGACAGTGAATAACATCCAGCATCACTAAATGCTTTGGTTGATTTAAAAGAATACAGAGAAAACAGCGTAAGTAACAAAACCACAATGTGATGTCAAGTATCTATTGTCTGCCAAAGAGGAAAACAGGGTCTACACAGGTCTTCCCAAGCATTTTTCAGCTACGCATTTTATCAGAGGATGTCAATTTGTTAAAATCAAAACTGTAGAAGGACACTAGTTTCAATGATTTGTGTGTTTCTTCGGACAAGAATGACATTTCTGGCAGAAGCGAGATCCATGCACGGGGCGTGCTGGCAGCCCAGGCTCTCCCACCGCAGCCTGTGCCTGGGTGTGGGTCCCAACCAGCTGCTAGGTGCTGCACTGGGGCACTTCACAATCAATACCCAAAGTTTTAATGTAACAGTTAAATACATTGTGAATGTTTCTAAAGCTCAGGGGCTCGGCTCAATCAACTATGAATAGGAAGAGTCAGATTCAGGCCCTGCCTTGAATTCCCTCCCACTTAATTCTACCAGCAAAATCTACTTCAACTTGAATTATCAAAAGAAAAAGGAAACAAGAAAATATTCTAGCACATTTTAAACAAAACTAACTTAGGAGAAGCCCACAGTAGAAACAGTGCATACCTGTTGGATGAAAGAGTGTTAAATGGTACATCTGCATGCAGGTAGAAAATGTTCTATGGAATCCGCATTGTAAAAAGAAAAGGTTTTTCCCAGTGCCTGGTCTTGGATTCTGCCTGATCTGGTACCACATCAGAAAAGAGACATCAGAGAGGCCACAGCTAGTGGCCTATGGATAAAAAAGAAGCTATAACCAAAGCAGCAAAGGAGTACATAGATGCACACTCTACAAGTGAGAGAATTTGACACTACAGGAAGAAGTGACACTGTAAATGTATGCAGAAGTAGAAAGACAGTTTCACATATTCTCCACATATAAAATGAGGCTAACTGGGCATGTTCCCACAGTGGGATGGACAAAGGGAAGTACAGGTGTGTCTTAATCCATCCCACCCCCCTTTCCTCCCAGCCCCACACCCCTATAAGTGCTGCCAGATGTAACCCTTGCTGCACTGCCATGGGATGCATCTGTGCCTCCAGAGATGCCCATCCTCCTCATTCACAGCCTTCTGCGTTGAACCCCATGCTTATGTTTGCACATCTTTGCAAAGCACAGTTGGAGATCTGCAAATAAAAAGGTTTCTACTGCAATGTTAAGTATTTGCATTACAACCAACATCTAATGTTAAGCTGTTGTTTCCTAGAACTTAAGATCATAGTAGTTTAATTCTTCTAGCTATAGTTTTCTGCTAAATAATCAAAAAACGAAGAACAGTAATTAAAAATCTGTATGTTGACAAGCTGTAAATATAAAAATGTTTATTCTCTCTTTTCTAATCTGCTAATTGTATGTTGAGTTATAGCAATGGAAGGCTGTCATTAATTCTCAAGTTTGCTCTTGAATGTTCAGAATTTCTGTCAAGAGTTTGTTATCTAGACCTCTAGTGGATAGAAGAGACAACCTGGTGTTTGTCAAGATTGACAAGTCTTTGCAGAGTTCTAGCAAATACACAGAGGTGTTTTATGCCAGCGAAAAATCTCATGAAGATATTGAAATGATTCTCTGAATGGAACATCAATAAAAGGCCACAAGACCTGTGCCTGCACCAGGGCTTTACCAGCACTTCTGCTGCATCACGTGCACTTTTAACCACTTCTTAACCTGCACAACTACCCCTGCAACTTTCTCAAAGCAGAGCAAGCCTCGGGGCGTGTGCATTGGCCAATTATTCTGTGTGCTACTCATGGCTTAAATGAACGTAAAATATTATTCAAAAGAAAATATTGGGCCAAGTGAAGGCAGTATGACAATGATAAATAAGGAAAAATGACAAAAGATAATTATTCCTAAATATTTTTGAACCACTCAATCAGCCTCCTGATATATCTGTGTCATTCAGCATTTCAAGAGATTTCTCTGGAGTACACGAAGTACATATCTTTCTGTTTTCTTCTAAGAATGAAATAAATACTCCCATTTTCTATGTGAATGTAATATATTGACAGCTAGTATTGACGCAGAATTCATCCTTTCCCTCAGAGTCACAAATTCTGGTACCCCCAACTTAATTTATTATTTTAAACTTCAAAAAAATGTAACCACAATCACAGCAAATTACTGTGCAACAGCAGCACTACTGACTTGTTTGTTATTATGCAGATGGAAATTAGTGTCATTTGTTACTTTCTCTTTCTATAAATCAGTAGTTCACAGAATGAAGCTTATTTTAAAAAGTATCGTTAAATTCATAGTAAGCAAGAAGTAAATGAGTTTTTCAGATCAGTTGCCAAGTTTTAGAGGGGATACAAACCTTAAATGAATATCTGGAAGAACTAATTTGGACATCCAAGCCCCAATGTCACAAGGTACTCTTTATGACCCCTTTTTCACTTCCGTTAGGTACAGAGTGTTTCTTCATTTTATGTCTAAAACTACCTTTAGACTCCCTGTATGTTGATAGACAGACACTGATTTCTCCGAGTTTTGCATTTATTGCTTTATGCATTAAAAATATTTGTGCCACATATAATGCAAGTGGAGATATAGTCTAATTAATCCTGCCAGTTAGGTGATCCCATTTTCACTTAATTATAACTCCAGCCCTCCAACCCAGCAGAAATCCATACCTGTGGACTCAGGACTGATTAGTCAATAAGAAATCTGTATCAATATACTCTCACCCCCTTAGGCATTAGCAGCAAACTAATACACTGAGAGTCCAGTAGCTTAGGGGCCCGCTGTCTAGCTTAAGAATTCAAGTCTCCAACATCCCTAAAGACACTACAAGATGAGGGTTTTGCAATACTATGATCTATAGCAGCTTTTTTCTTTTGCCTCTTAAAGGAAAGAAGGAGTTGTCTGCAATAGCCTACTTTATAATCACTCTGAGGTTGCAAAGTCAAGCAATTGCAAGTAGGGAAACACCAGACTTACCCCGTTGCCTGTGTAAATTTAATTCTCCCCTTGCTATATTCATATCTACACATTGTGATATAAATTTTAATTACTCCATTGGATACTATTTTTTCCATAGGACATCACTCAGTCCACCAGATGAATATGGAAGGGGGCTGAATGAACATTGTACTGACAGGCATAAAAATGCCATTTTCAATTTGCAAGTGCTTGACTTTGCAACCAAAGTTACACTCTTTTGACACAAATCTGAATAAAATTTGAATTATATAAACATAGATAGACTTGAAGAAATAATGGAGCAAGAGGGAGATGAATTATTTATATATGACTGGCATCAGTGCAATTAATAAGAATAGTAGGAAGTGTTAATATCTACATGGTTGAATATACTTTGCAAATATAAAGTCATCATCATAATTTAGATATCTCAATACATTTCAAAAACTCACAGTATTATTATTTGTGACCTTAACCCTCCCAAGATAATCTGTAGAAACTGCAATACAACAAAGATAATGAACATCAAGTAGAAAAATAGGTAAGCACTAAAACGTGCTGCTTATTCTTCAAATTTAGCATACTGTGAAACGGAAACATATCTGTCCTTTTGTAAAAGGTGAGTGGGTAAAAGGTGAGTGGGTGCCTTTGTAAGACACAGAGGGGTTATACCAGCGTTGGTTCTACAAAAATGTCTGTACATAAAAGAAAAGAACCAGAAACTGACCCAAGAGATGCACTAATGTCAAAAGCTTCAGCCCTATGGCATAGCCAGTCATCTGGAAAATTGAGGCTATATTTAGTTTACATCTTCATGCTTTAATTAGCAAAAAACCAGTTATGGCAAAAACACTGTCTGGCTAAAACTGTTATTTCAGAGTAGAGCTTTTTAAACGGTATTTACTCGTTTACACAATGTTTTCCCCAATTTACAAACCTTCTTTAAATTCAAAGCCATATAACTGATGTCACATCAAAGGTGTAGTTCCTTTTGCCTCATCACCTCTTTCCATGATGGATCTTGTAGTGATTAACTCCACTACCACACAAAAACATTATGGAAAGGTAAATAAAAAGGCTCTTTGTAAAACAAATCCTCATTGTTCTTCTGTTGGTGTACATACAGTGTTGAACTCTGATTCAAACATTTTCTTCTGACAGAGAACAGATCTCAGTAACCAAGAGCTTGTTTTTTTCTCTTACCATGGATACTTTTAATCTCACAGGTTCAATCACATGCAGAAAATGAATAAATAGTAATCATGCAGATAGCTAAAGATAAAATCACATTAAATAAGAACTTGATTCTCTGTTTCTCTTATAGCCACTGAACTGCTTATTTCTTTTCATTCTAGCTAGCTGCTCTGAAGAAAGTTTTCAACAGTCTCCACAAAAGTCAGCAGAATTTCTATACAAGCAGCCTGGCTTTTTTATTAGAAATAGAACTAAAATATACAGAAAATCTTATGTCACAGTTATTCTACTTCTTTCTTTAAACAATTTTTCCCATCTTCCAAGCCTCATTAGAAAAAAAGATAAATCCAGAGCCCCTGAAACTGGATTCAGTCTTCATTAATTGTTTTCATGCACTGCTGCTCCCTGGATTCATAAATTTGCCCTGTCAGCACCAAATCTAGAATCTTTCTCCTCAGCTAACCCCACTGCTTCCTGTTCCATATTCCAGAGTCCAGCCCTGCCACCAGTCATCAGCCACATGGTTACATGTCAGTCCTTGCACAGTTTCCAAAACCACAAGTAGCAATTCATCCTCCTCTTTGAAAAAGGATAACTCTTTTGGGAAGCAAATTTAACACAGGACATTAAGTAAACTGATGCTCTCATTAGTGCAAATGTCAAGTTCATTATAGCAGATGTTTCAGCTGAAGATTGCTACACACGAAAATCTCAAAAAAAAAATGTGCAGTGCATTCACCATTTGATCTAGTGTGTCTGCTTCCACATTCTCAGGAGTGAGCCAGAAGCAACCCAGGTGCCATTGCCCCATCCTTATGTGGCAGGGACAGTCCTCTAGTTGGGACATTTCTGACATACATCCTTGCCCACAGACTTGCTGAGGTCTGCTCTTATCAGCACTCAGACATGTAAGATGTTGATGAAGTACAGAGTCCAAAAGCTACAGCTAATGTAGTTAGAGCATTTAAAAAAGCTTGGCAATAGTTAGGAACTTCTACCACATTGCACCTGTTGTTACAGCAACTTCTTCATTTGGAGGTATCAGGTGGTGTGACTCAAATAAATTATGCTGTTTTCTATGAGCATTTCAGTCTTACAACGGACTATCTTCACACAGAGAACAGCAGGTAAAGTCCATTATCAAAAACAGTGACTTTTGAAGCTCTTGCAATTTTCTACCCAAATCTAGAGCACAAAATACTTTCCCACTCAGGCCCAAAGTAAT
>VZTM01006191.1:1584-22266 GCA_013400555.1 Jacana jacana | reverse complement strand
TGTACTGCATTTTGCTACCACACATTTTGAGAATTGCATTGATTTGGGATTATGCGGTCCTGCTGTGGGAATTACATGCACGGCCTCAGATGTCAACGGGTAAAAGTCCGATATTGCACAAGTGTGCGTTGGGACAGACATAAAGCTTAAAGAAGATCTTGCATCAATATTTGCCATGCAACCTATTTCTAGGTAAGGAAGGTCAGTTTCCATTCCAGCAAATATTATCTCTGACTTCAGTTTCTAAAATACAAAAATTAGTTTGGCTTTCTATGCTGGACTTTGGTGGTATGACATTAGATCAGGTAANNNACATTAGATCAGGTAAGCCAAAGCAATTAAGTTTCAGTAAAATAGATTGCTGTATTTGGACAAACCAGATACCTTCTTATGAGTATGGCTGATGACATAAATACCAGGACTCCGTGCTTTCTCTTTGCAACCATTCATTCTGCTCCTCTGGCATTGCTAGTGGCAACGGAGTTAACCGTGCAAATGGTCCTCATCCATGAAATCAAGATCATCAGAAGATTACAAACAACAGCGTTCCCATCTAATGTTACCACCATAGCACATAAAGCTCATACAGTCTGTCCCACCAGTTCTTTTAATTTAAAGCATGAGTAAATCTTCTTAACGCTACTTTGTCCAACCTTACGTATACTATTTTCTTACTCATGAGATCTTGTTCACCTTTAATGTCCCTTGTAGAGCAGCAGGGACAAGTGTGCTTATTTTTATCAAATAGCAGAATAACCAACTGAAGAACAGAGAAACCACAAGAGGATCAGACTGCTGCACTGCACATCTAAATCAGCTGTAAAGCCAAAGCATTCTTCCCCTTCCAAACCCATCCTCTCTCCAAGCCCTGCCATGCTTCATTTTCTCACTCTAAATCTCATCTATATCCAAACATCAGCCCTCCTAAATGGAAAGTAACAGAGGAAATTTTTTTTGCATAATTTTTTTCATTTTAAGATACATTGTGAGGTTTTTAGTGATTGCTAGAAAAATCATAGCTATCATGAGGAAAAAATAATCAGTGAAGACTTCTTTAAAAAGGTGCCTTAAAGCTAGCAGTATATTAAAAAAAATCCTAAATATGTTTTTGAAACAGTTGGCACCATCTGTTTAATAAAACAAAGGGGAAAAAGGACTGTAGCTCACATAAGCATTGCAGACCAGCAAATACGTAAAAAAAGCCCACCAATTCGTATTTCAATTAGATATGAATTATCTGGATTTTGACAGAGGGAAATAGACTGTGTTGTGGCAATGCGTAACTTCATTTGGTAACACTCTTTAGCACACTTTTAATTAATTCTCATCTCATAGGTACTCAAAAAATACTTATCCACAAACCACATTTAATTCCCAATACTCTGTGGTGAAAGCCAAGTAAACACATTACGAACTGGGCATCTGCTTACCCAAGCCCAACACATGGCACTTATAATTCTGCCAGTTCCTTTACTAACATATCCAAACAGATGCCAAAGGAAGTAATCCAAAGACTTTTCAGGCAATGGAAATGAACTGGCCTTATTCAGAAGCAAAGCATTAAAACCACCTAATGGATGACACCAACACAAAAAGATGGTGCTAAGCTTTACAATGCATAGGAGGAGTAAAATGAAATATCAAGGCAATAATACAGATGCTCTAGAAATAGAAACCTCATTCACATTGTCAGCTGTTATCAGCTTCTCTTGCCCAAGTACATAATATACACTCCCAGTGACGAAACAGCTGGGTGCCACCAGTCCCTCTTCTCTCAGCAACATAAATATTGAACTCACTGGCAATGAATGCATCCCGTAAGGGCTGTGCGATCTATCAGACGGTTTTGGTTTTGTTACCATAATAACCAGAAGTCAACCTCTGATCAAGACAGATGGCTTTGCCAAACAGATGCTCACAGCGTATTCTGCAACATCAGGCAAGACTCAGCAAGATTAACGAGAACCTAGACTACGTGGCAAAATAGGAAAACCTGGACATAATATGTGTGCTTGAGGAGCATGGCACAGACATCTGTGTCGATCTGGGATCCCCCAAGGTCCAAAATCATAATGTAGGCACTTACATAAATCTCCATGCTGGAGACTGCAGTTCAGCGTATTTCACATATAAGCAGTTTATGCCCACCAGGTACAGCACTAACCTTGAGGGAATGGGCCTAAGTGGACCTGTGGTGACACAATCCTGCTTAGAATGCCAAACCCAGGAAAGACTTTGCTCAAGCTTAACACTGTAGGAACGTTTCTGGATCCCGGTCAGTCCTGAAAACAGCTTACATGGCCCTGCATCTATGCTAGTTAACCACGCCAACTAATAAATCAGCTAATAAGGCTTGCTAGAACTGACCACACATCTATGGCCTGACTTGCTCAGTAAACTAACCAGATAAAGCCCTCAGAGGGGGCTGGCGGCGGTGGTAGAAGAAGCAACATTTCATTTAATCTTTCACATTTTATGCTTGGTCAGACTAGTCATGGCTAAGAGTTCTTGCAACCTTCTGTTCCCAGCCCTAAGACTATCAACAAAGTACTGCTAGTACAGTGTGACTGTAGGGAATTCATAAACTGTACAAGCACAGTACACACTCCACAGATTCAGTAAGTCTGTACTAACAGTACAGAAAGTCTGTACTAACACACTCAAGATTACATATGTTGATACATCTGGATGTAATTATGAGGACAGAAAACCTGGATGTAAAACTGCTCCAGTGTAAAACTCAGCCTAGTATGCTGACCCACAGCATCAGCTACTGATGTTTTCGTCTCCAAACCTCTAAAATTGAATGCACGTTGAGCAAACAAAAAAATACCGAACTTTGCTCTAAGTCCAGACACTGCCCATTTGTCTGACCCTACAGACATGGAGGAGTAACAAAAGATGGTCTGGCAGCAATGGTGTATTTTCAGGAAGACCAGGGTTCGGTTTTATTGTCAGGGCTCATTCAGGTAGGCGGGAGAAGCCTCAGAGGTCAGGCTTCATTAATGTGTGAACAAAGATCAGCCTCCACATCACCCCCACTGCTTTCCAACCACCCACTTTTCTTGTTTGAGATCGTTAGAACTCAAAAAAACAACTCATTCTCTCCTCTACAATTTAATTTGCCTCCTTTTTTCTTGGGACATATTTTCCAGTTGAAAGAATCATATTCAAAACATCAGAGAATGTACAGGCTAGCAATGCAACATGGAAGAGAATGCATCTAGGAAAAGGACGGAAGAAAACAATTGAATTAATGAATATTTGACAGCTGAATAAGTCACATCACTGAATTTTGTATCAAGCACAAATTCAAATATCTCTTTCCATTTCACTGTAGTTTTCAAAAAAATGCCTGATAATGCATCAAAACAGCTTGAAAGGAAAAAAGGAAAAGAATAATAACATTTACTTAATTTTAGTTCTAAAGGAACTTCTGATTTAAAAACAGCCTTTGAGACATTTTATCGTGATGCGTCTGTCAATGATTTCATAATAACTTTGGAAAAAAAGTACTGTTTATAAATAAAATAGTCCAAAAAGCTGTGAACAAAAAAAAAATTACAACACACATTCAAACTTTACCCTTTGACTCCTTGTAATAACATTCTGTCTTCCCTGCAGAGGCTGCCTGGATGGGATCATAGAAAGTCAAGAACATCTGACCTACCGAACTTGATGTGCCTGCAAGAGAATCCCAACAGGAACGCAGGACGTAAGCTGCTGCAGCCCTGACTGATAACTAAAAAGTCAGTTAAAAATATATCTGGAACAGTTGGGATTGACTGTTTAGCACCTTCAGACAGGCAATCAGGGCAAGCGGCAGGGACTTTGAAAGCTGTTTCCTATATTAGAATCACGACCGAAATAGAAGTGAAGCTGCATTCCCCTGTCTTCTGCTAAAATAGATCTTACTTAACATTTTTACAAGTCTGGCGAGGCATAACTAGTCCACTGTCAGATAAAGAACAAAATCATCATTGGAAGTCCCATGCTGATCTAACATGAATAGTTACTTATTGAATTAATGGGGGAAAAAAACATGAAAAGGAATAAAAACATGGAGAGTACTAGGAGATATTAGGGTCAAGGAGAAGCTGGTTTTACCACAATTAAAAAAAAAATTGTAAGTGAAGGTACAATCAGAATTCATTAGCCAGGAAGACCCTTAAGACCTTTAAAAATAATAAAAAGGGAAAATTATATATTTTACCGACTGTCCTTAGGAATATATGGGTTGGTGGGGGGTTTGAGGTTTGGGGTGTTTTGTTGCTGGTTTGGGTTGGGGTTTTTTTTGATCTTGTTTTGTTTTTAAATTCAAGATCAGATGTTGCAAAATAACTACCGACAGCAAGGCTGAGTTGTGAGACCGGAGCAGAAAAAAAGGAGCAAGTATGGGGTTTTGGTCTGTTTTCAGATGCCCCAAATAACTGTTTACAGGGCAAGCATTTGTCACAGAGTTATCTCACCTCCAGCACTTAAGCTTCCAGATAAATTAAGCTGGCTTTTATTTTTGTGGGTTTTACAGTCAAAATATATCAAAATATTGTAGGATTAGCTTATTTAATGACTGAACAGCTCATCTTCCTGTCAAAATTATCAATGGCCTTCAATGACCCTCAAGGCTCAATGAGGATAGGAACATCTTAAGACACAGATCAGAAATTCTGCGTAGAATGTCACATTACTGTCTCAGATCATGAGTGAACTCCCAAACTATATGCAAAAGGCATATGTGTATAGCATAATAGAACGTCACAGGAGAGACTCAGATATGGTAAGAGCAACTGGATTTAGTCAAGGAACTCTCCCAAACAGGTTTCCCATAAACCGTTCTCTCTCAACCCAAACGGGTCTGTATAGTGTTTCACTGACAGTTAGGAAACCGCCCCGACTGCATGCACTCTACACTACCTAGACCAAGATCAGCACCAGCCTGGAAATGCTGTGACTGTGGTGTGTGATGCCAGGTTGCCATCTCTTCACAGAGCTCATGCTTCTCCAAAACACACTGTGCACCTGATCCACCACTGACTTCCAGCTATTACTCCTCTTACAATATGCAAACTGCAACAGAATCCACACTAGTAAATTTCTGCAACTTGCCCTCTAAAGTAAGCCTAGTATAAATTAAGGTGTAATTCAAGGACTCCAGGCTTGCTGAAAAAGTACACACACAGGACCACGTTTCAGTCACTGAATTGTGTTTTTTCCATCATGACAACTGCTGAAAATATGCTTGTTGAAAGAGAGAAAATACGTCATAAAGAGTAAAATCTTTTCTTTGTAATGGATTGCCACATTGCAGATGTATTTTCTTTTACCAGAACAGTCTGCATAAATGTATTTTAAACTAATTACCTTTAGGTGGAAAATATGACTTGCTTTCAGCTTTGTGAGGCCAGTCCACCACAAGAGGTCCAAACCTACGAAAGCTGGCAGTGATCTCATCTACAAAAAAACAAATGAGGCACCTTTGAATCTGAAGACTGATAGTGCAAGGTAGAAATTCTTACTTAAAAAAAACCCCAAAGAGTATTTTCTACACCTATTAACAACAGTGAAAACTGTGATAATACACACAGAGGATGCCTAAATATTCTTTCACCTCTATGTTACACATGGTCACTTCAAAAAGTAATTTCACATTCCAATAAGTCAAGTTTGCAGCAGGATTAAATGCAAACATGATCCGTCAGTAGTGAATACGCTTCAGATGCTTCAGCTGTGGTCTATTTCTAATTATAGCCACAAAGCAGGGTCAGATGCAGCCACATGGACTGACGAGGAGCTACATGTCAGCATGGCCACTCCTCGTATCATGCCACGGCAAGCAGGCTGTGCCAGGTCAGGCGACTGAGGGGATTTTACCTTCCTCAGTCCCCCGGGAAATCTGCCTCCAATTATCAAGTGATTGCTTTTTAAGCATTTATTTAGAAGCACTGCAGAACACACATCTCAGACTAGACTATCCTACTGGACAATTTTGGTTTGCATGCCAACACTTCCGGAAATATATATATATTTAAGTATTTTTCATCAATGCATTTATGTACTTTAAAGAAAGAATTGGTTTAAAGTGGTGTCTAACATGATACTGGGTAGATCTGAGCAATAATCCATCAGGAGATTGAAGACAAGTGCAGTAGTTTTCCAATGTTTTTGATTGCTGTTGGAAGTTGTGTCCTGCTTATCTGACCCCACGAGCTGCAGGTCAGATTTTGCAAGTGACTAGAGCCACAAAACATACTCAGGAGCTGAAGGAAAAAGGTACTAGTGGAGTAGATCCTTCTGGGAGACGGTGACAGCTTCCAAGTGGTCACAACACCTCCTCGCAGAATGGGCTGGGTGTGTATTTTGATTCTGAGTGGCCCAGCATCACTCACAGAAGTGGTACCTTTTGGCTTCTGCTCCTCATGGCTGGAGATTTGGGTTACCCAGCCCTCCCTGTACCAGTAGTCCTACAACTCATGATGTGACACGGAACTGCATTTCAGCTGTTTGTAAACCATAGATTTAAAACTCATATTATATGTTTATTAAAATTGCACATGGTTTAGGCTTCACTTTAGTAGATCAGAATCAGAAATCCCTCTCTTTCATTTTAAGGCATCCTCAAATTCCCCGTGTATGCCAATTGAAGGTAGAGAGTGGTGGATTCCATCTATAATATGAAAAATACACTAAAACCTGTCACGATTTCGGTTTGGGAGTCAGGGTGTGTGGTGGCACACACAAGTAAAGCAGACATTAATTGAGGCTGACAAGAAACCTGACCGTCCCTATTCAGCTATTTTTTATTTTGCAACCAGATTAGTTGCCCTATATTTGTCAACAAAACACTGGATATAAGATCTGACTGATTAAAGTCTGATTTATTTTGATAAGGATTGCATTAATGAAGTCCTTAAAGCAAACCACATCTTTGAAAAAGAACAGGGAAGACTACAGAGGAGTGGCAGCACCCAGTAAATTCCCTTTTTCAGTTTTACCTGGGTGGGAACACATGCTGCTATTGCAGATTAAATCAGCTATTTCTGTCTCTATCTCTTCTGATTTGCAGTACAAAAGAATGTCAAGTAAATTCTCAGGTGTTGCAAGAGGTGGTGGTGTTTGTTTAAAATAATGCCACAGGCACTATCAGTGACATACCTGGGAAAATACATCTGTTTTTACGAAAATCTGCCCTTTTAAAAGTGATTATATGAAAGCTAATTCCATCATCTCACCAATGTAACTTATTCACAGTACCTTCATCAATGTCAGGAGGAAGACCTCCAACAAACACCTTTCTAGAATAGCGTTCCACTCTTTCACCATTCTGACAGCGTGTTGGAGAGCTGAGACCCGATGATAAAGACTGATCACCATGACTGTCGTCTAGGAAGCCATCTTCAAAAGGAAAGAGTGAAGACCGACCTGTAACAGATTTTGTAGTATCTATAGTTAACGCTATTTCCTGGAGAATTAAATATTTCAGTAAAAGACATTATATTTTCCTTTACGGTTTTGCTTTACCAGAATTTGTACTAAAGTGTCCAGCTAAGTGCTCCAAGTGTCCAAAGGACATTCATTAATACTGCTTCTATTTTTCCAAGACTATCTGATCCTTATGAGAAAATAAACCTAATTCAGCTTTAAAACCAACCAAATGGCTAGCAATGAAAACCAACAAGCAATCTGATGAAATTGTCTATCATAGCTATAAGCAAGAACCTTTGTAAGATTTGCATTTCAAACCAATTCTTAGAGATTTATATTTTCCCTAATGGAGTGTTAAAAGAGCTGGTCCCTCAAGCCACTTCAGAGTGCTTCACCGGCCCTAACCAAAGGGCTGCATCCCTTCCTCTCCTGTGAACAGAGGTTCAGTCTGAGCCGGGAGGCCAATAGCAAAGTAAACATAGAAAAGCCTTGTAATGTAGATATTAAGCATGTAGGTGAAGCAAGAGGCTTAGCCAAGGGAAAAAACCCCGTATCTTTAACATCTTAGTAAACAACCCACAAAAAATTTGCACTTGAAGAAAAAGGTCGTGAGCACCCCTGTCAAGCCATTAAGTGTTAAAACACCCTTTCAGTAACGAATTAACAAAAAGTAACACAAATGGCTGGTACTGTTTGTTAACCAGAAGTAAATAATTTATTTGTGATCACCTGACGCAGTCAACTTGTTGCTATTTCTACCAAAATATACACACATTATCTTAAGAACAGTTTTATTAATCCAGAAGATAAAGCAATATACACAGTATTTATGTAAGCAACATTGTAGAACATGCCACCTTTAGAATTCAGTAACTCCCTACACCCAAGTTAAAAAATAAATCCTGGAATGTAGACGGATGCGAAACAGGAAACCCCATATCACCTCTGAAAAGGCTAAGCGTTCCTTCACACCACGGAATATTGCTCACAGTGATGGAATTATACTTAATTGATACAAATAGTTTATGGGGGGGTCAATTACAAATAAAAATAGCAGGGTACATAATAAAATTCACGGCAATGGATCACATAAAACTGACTTCCAGCAAGACCTTGGGAAGAATGGATACCATACTGGTATTGACAGCACAGGGAAGTACAGGAAATAAACACGGCAGCAAGGAGAAAAATCAAGACGTGCAGAGGAGCAGGAGTGAGAAAAACGCATACTCTGAAAATACCAGTAAAGGAGCCTCCAGTAATAAAAGATAGATTACAGAAAGAAGCAGCTGTCCTACATAGGGAAACAAAAACCAGGAAAGATGGTCTGACTGACACAGAACACCAGCCTGATTTTTTATAAACACCAGGCACTAGAAAAGTCTTATGTTAGAAAGAATATATTGAATGCACAACACTGAGAGAGATCACCGATACAAAAATCCACTGAAGCCAAAACCCTACTGTGCTTTTAAAGCACCAACAGAAAAACCACTGTAGATGCTACAATTAGAGTGGGATTTAGAGATGCCACTCTTCGAAGACTAATGTAACAGGTTGTCAGAAATAGCACGTTTGGAGCATAAAACGAACGACTATTGATGAATATTCTGTTAATAGCAAACAGGTCATGCACACATGTAAGCATGCGTTTCAGCACAAAAAAGAACAAATGCATGAGAGAAGTAATAACAGGAAGACTAAAATGGTGTAAAAACATCAAATCAGAAAGCCCACTGAAAAGTAGGAAATTTTAAAATATCTGTAAGAGACTGACGTTGCTAAGCTAACTAACCTGTAATTCCCACCTCCCCCCAACCTCCCTTCTCATTAAAAATAAACAGCAAATGTGAGCCATTAGAAAAAGCTGACATAAAAAATTGATACTCAAACAAGGTGTTTGACTAAAATACAGCTCTACAGAGGAGGTTGAATAAGTGCTGACTTCTGAAGGAAATAATAAAAATGCACAGCGGCTGAAAAAGCAAGATATCGCCTTTTATGCCAGATGCTTGACAGTCTGCAAGAATTGTACTCATCTTAAGGACATGCAAAAGATGATCTAAAACTTTATACAGTTAAATGTGTGAAGCGCTTATTTAAAATAACAGAAAGCATATAGAGAAGGGAGGAGGGAAGGATTGCTCACTGTCTCTTCCAGCAAGGGGAAACTGAGGTGCAGTGAATGCAACCTGTACATGGCAAGGCCAAAAGTGAGTCAGTGGGAAAGTGAAAGACTGGGGAGCGCCCTCTCACTCTGAAAAGTTTATGTAGGTTCAGAAAAGGGAATGAAGAACGGGAGAAAATCCCATTCTGAAGCAATAAATACTGAGACATTACCTCAAGAAACCTGCAGAGGCTAATCTCTGGGAGAGTATTATGGGAAAGCATCACTAAATGCCCTATGTTAATACTCCTGCACCCCATCCCTGAGTTGAAGGTGTAGCAGAATAGATTTTGGGCTGATTTCCCATAGCTGTGATTACATCTGCACCGGAAAAACTGGTTATGAAAGTTAAAATCAGGGCACCTAAAAGGACAACTCAACAGCTCTAAGCGTGATACCTACAAAGAAACACTCACCTCTTCACTCAAAAAAGAGGATCAGATAGAGAACCGATAGGTTATGGCAAGCCCCTAGAAATTTCTGACAAAACCTCTTCTCACTGAAGATGTTTAGTAACAGTGACAGAATCAAACACTAATTAAAATATCCCAGTACAATAAACATTAGGTAAGTCCCTGCACAGACTCACCTCTGCATACTCTGCATGTTACCACAATGCAAATGGTAAAAACAATAATAAAGAAGGATACATGAGAACATTTGATAAACACCACATTATTCTTTAACAGACTAATGAAGAATTTCACGTTTCTTTAGGTTAAGAAAGCTCAAAACATTATAAAATTTAAGGTAATGAGAAAAATGTGAATATTGCAAGTTTTAATATTGTATGAATAAACCAGTCACAAAATTCCTAACATTAATGACAAGACACACACACAGGTCTAATTGTTACTATAGGAAACAGTTATTTAGCGAAACATGTTTTTTCTTAAGAATTAATAATAATAAAAATCTGAAACTACAGCACATTCAGAACTTGTTTGCCATGTTTTGTCATCACTACAATTTGTATACAACAGCCTACACTGCACTCATCACAGTTACTGCCGCATTACTGTATTTCACTTCTATAAGTCAACATGAAAAATTTACTAATGCCCAGCTGATTCCCCCCTCCTTCCCTACTTTCATGCCATTTGTTCGAGCTGGAAACACTTGCACAGACTTAAAATGAAATTAAACACTATTCGCATGCACAGAGAGCATGCAATATTATATAGTCCTCATGCTTTCCGATTTGTTTCAGTAGCATGAAAGCGCTGAAAAAGTATAAGTAGGAGGATGTTTTCAACATCTGTTAAAAATAGCATGTTTTCTGAAAGAGGGGGGGAAATAGGACAGTAAGTTTATGGAGGAAACAATCTTTTAACTCTCAAATAAACACTTAAACCAGCCAGCTTTGAACATAATCAGCTCAAATTCTGTATTATGAACTGTGTTAGTACAGCCTACTGCCTCAATTCATACCTACGTACACACTACAACCTAGTTATCCGCTATCAGCTGGCTTGCATGGCCAGGTTTGTCTCCAAGCTTCTTCACAAAAGTCATGCGAATTCTACATTTTGAAAAGAAAGCCATGTCACATGCATAGCCGTCACAGAACAGACATGAAAAAAGAAGATAAAGTCAAAATAGCACAAGCAGGTGGCACTGCTGAACTCTCACTGATAAAAGAACTGTAATTGATAAAGTTAGCTTTCTCGAGGAAAAAGAGTTTGTATAAGCTACAGAGCAGTACGTAAATGGGAGCTACATTAGTAGCCTTCTTGGTAGTCAGCAAGCTTGCTATTGTCTGTGTTCACTAATCACCCAGCATACATTTATAGGCAGCACTGCACATTTGTAAAATGGTTTTATTTTTTAACAGCTGTCTATGATGAAATAAAGTTACAATGTACTCAAATAATTTATCCCTTTGAAATATTACTATCAATAGTCACCGTTGAGGACAGTGATTAGTGTAGGTGTTCACAATGTTCTACCTAGGGTGATCAAACGTATGCTCAATGAAAGATGTTTCATCTAAGAAAAATCTATTTTTGAAATGTGCAATGAACTAGTTAAACACTGCAGTTCTACCAAAAAAAAAACCCCAAACCTGAAAAAAAAATTTTTTTTTGAACGCTACACATTTTAAGTCATAAATATGTATCATGAAAGAGTTTTTACATTCAGTCATCTTCCAGTTCACTGGCAATAGCCACACGCTTGCAGTTACCAGCTCAAGATCATCACTGCTTTAATCTGCTATTAAAAGGGAGAGGTTCTGCAAATGAGGAACATGAGACTGATTCATATGAAGCAATTTATCAACCAAATAGTGTTAAAACTGGTAACATCATCTTATCACAAGAGAACTAAATATTTATTTCTCTCACTATTCAGCAAACAAAACATTTAATAAATACTTTTACCTCTTCTCCGCCCATAGCTCCTGGCTGCATGTAAACACAGAAGAAAATTGTCGGTACAGCTGTCATTAGATTTAGCTCCAAAAGCAAAGAAAACATAGCTTCTAACTCTTCTGTTTCTCCCCTCCCACCACAACGAAGGAAGACATTCAAAAAGCGCAAGATGAAATTCAAACAACCCAAGACAAGGGAAAAAGCTTGAAGATGACACAGCCAGATGGGGGGGTAAAAAATAAAAAACACCAATAAAAAAACCCCACAAGGAACATTACCTGCTGTGCAAGTTTTATACATAGCAAAGGTATTAAAAAAAATCAGGCATACCAGACTTACTTATTACAAAATAATATTTTAGGATTGTGATTTTAAGAGGCAGAAAACATCATAAACTGTAATCCTAATTTTAAAAGTTAATTTTGCATTTTATTAATTAGTTGTAAAGAACATATTTTCCTATTATGTTTAAATTTAAATAATTAACCATCTGTAAATAGTAAAATCCTACCAAAACAACGTGAACCTAATAGCCAGTATGTTCAGACAAATAAAAACAGATTGACAAATCGTCTACCAGAATTAATACCACATTTCAATGAGACATGCATCAGTGGCAAAATCCACTATATTGTACAGGCACAGAAGCATATTTCATGATATAAAAGGAAACGGAAAAAGCAAAATTTTTTCATCTGAAGTTTTAGAAAACCAGAAAACAATCTGAAAAACAGTGTCTTCTACACAGGGAGTCCAACCTGTCACAACAGATATCTGTGGCCTTCCAAGGTAATCGACCGTAGAAGGCGGGGGATTGGGTAGTTTTTCAACAGAAAGTGAGCCTAGGCAATAGATAGCAGAGCCCTGTTTTGTGTATTTCTCTCTTCATTGCAATGCTATTTGTGCTCCTCCTCCTCGTCAACCCCATCCCTTATTTCCAAAACCAACACAATGCTTCCCGGCCCAGCCCAGCCTTGCCCTACAGGCCCAGGCTCTTCCTTTAGCTCTTCCTACAACCCGCCTTACCCAGCCTTCATCTAGTTCCCACTCCCTCCTTCTACATCCCAAGTGTCCTTTACCATAAAATGTCCCATTCTTCCCATTTTTCTACTTCTATCTCTATATGCATGTCCTGAGGTACCCCACCATACCCCTCAGCTTTCCCTACCTACTTTTCTTTTGGCCAGCAATTAGATGAAATATCAGTTGTGGCTAGTTAAGAACAACTCATCTGCTGACTGGTCCCATGGCTGTCACCTCCCAGTAGCTCCCCAGAGCAAGGATGAACTTCCTTCAGCACAGGCAGCAGCAACCTCTCTTTGTCCCCGGACCATGGTCTCAGACACCATACACTTGACGTCTTTTTCTCAAAGAACAAGGCCACAAAAGAGCAAGTACCTGGGTGGTTCATTAGGCGGATTAAGAAAATGTCACGGGCTATGATGAAGAAGTCTTTCGCAATTCAACATTCAACACAGAGAGAGTAGAGCTGTCTCTGTGGGCAGCTCAGCCACAGCCCAGGGAGCTGGGAAAGCCTCCAAACAGACGGGCGCTCACGCAGCCGGCCATTGGCGGGACTAGTACTAGAGCTAGCTTTGCACCAAGAATAAAATTAATCCTTCACCTTTCTAGTTACTGCTGGAGCCATGTTTCATTACTTATTATGATGGCAAAGAACCAGTGTCAGACCTCGTGTAGTGAGCCTTTGTCCTGCTGAATGCCCATGTGCCAAAAAACAAGCGTGTATCAAGGTACAGCTACCCATCATGTTCATAAGTCAAAGTTCAGCACATAACAGACTTAATAGAAAGTTCATCGGGTAAATGTAATGACATCTCCAGTTTGAGCAAATAAACAATTTAGAAATTATTCCTGAAGACATTTGTGACCCGGCAAGAAACAAAAAAATGTACTATTGCAAGCAAATATTGCCAGTGTTATATATCTGAAATTTCTTTCTCTCTTGGACAATTCCAACAGAAGATAAAAGAAAAGAAGCTGGACGTTCCCAAAATCAGAACCACCAGTGATAAAGCCACTCCCTTATACTGGTTTTGGTGCCAAATATGAACGTCACTTTGCACAGAAAACCATCTCCTGAAAGGTTTCAAAATTCAACACACAATTCTTTCCCAGGTACCCTACTGAACATTGCAGTATTAATGAAAACGCAGCTGCTTTAAGAAACAATGAGTGCATTTTCCCGTGTAAAATGCTGAATTGTTGCAAGCAGTCACCCATCAGTTGTGCAACACCCAGAGCAGTCCCCACCAGGTTCCTGTTTCTCCATTCCTTTGCAGCTATCTGTAACTGACAGGCTGACAGTTACACAACCTCTGTGTCCCAAATTTGATGTGCTCAAATACAAAGGAACAATACATTCTTTTACCTCCGTATAACTCTCTTGAAACTATTAACTCACCTCATCCCAGAAGCTGGGTGGATTTTTAAAACATGTTTTTAAAAACATGGAATATGTACATCGAAGAACAGAACTCTGAGCTTTTAGCAAGCAAGCAAAACAAACTCCACAACCCCCAAACCTTGCAATGGCAGTTAAGTAAATTTAGTGCTAATGCTATTAGAATGCCCCAAAGCCTGCAGCTAAGATTACCCATTGTTGCAATAAATCAAAATAATTTAAATGCTCAAATTTTAATTGCATCTCAAGGAAACCTATATGAAACTGATGAAAAGCAACTTTAAAGGCTTGCGTTTTGCAAATATCTATCCAGCACTCAAGGGAGAAGGGGTCTACCAAGGGCATAAGAACACACAAAACTTACGAAGAACCACAAAACTCTTCAGATGACATGGTTTGTAGGAGCATGGTTATAACACGTTTATAACAGCTGCATAGCTGCATGACCCACACAAGCACACATCCTCACAAGACAGCCCTTGAGGGTGCAAAAAGGAGTGACCTAACAACTCCTGCCTACGGTCCTGGAAAGGACCAGGACATCCCGTGGGACAATGTTGGCAAAAGAAAAAAAAAAAAAGTTATGCGGATGACGGAAGTTACTCTGCTGCTTAAAGTTACTCTTGCTGAGTTCACATATATCCTGAAAACCAGGAACGCTGAAAATCAGGCAACGGAACAGTGCTTCTTGTATCCCAACAAGGAAACCACCGTCATTCTTCAGCTCACTACTTCAGCTGGGAATAAGTTTGGGTTTGCCCTGTTGTTTGTGTTGGAACCTTCCAACACAAAAAGGGACATTGTGTAATTTGTGTGATAAAAGCAAATAATGTAAGTAAGTACCAGAATTGCACAAATAATTTCTGAGAATCATTATTAGTAAGGTAGGTGTTCTGCAATTTATTTGAAAGAGATGAAACCAAGAGAAAACCTACAGAAAATAAAGGACCTGGACTAAAACACATTCTTATAAACTTAGTGTATGTTATAACATAGACATGAACCATCTAGCTCAGCTAGAATACCTATGAGAACTCACATGCAATGCCCTGCTAGGTGAGACCAACAAACCATTCCGACAAGCAGACAAGTATTCAGTCTTCAACAATGACACCAGAAAGGGCAGGTTAGAGTGGTTGCTCTCAGCGGTCTGTCTCTCTGCCCTACCTTAGCATTCATAGACACTGGATGAAATGCGTGGTGAGGCTCACTCCCACATGCTTCCAATAACCTACTTAAGGGCCTTTTTTTTAAGAAATTGTCTAATGCTTTTTTGAACCTGACACAATCTACTTTCACAAATTCCTGTGACAGCCAGTTCCAGAAGTAAACTACAGAAGCACTTCCTTTTGTGGGTTTTAAATGGATCTATGAGAAGTTTCACCGTTAATTCTAGCTCTGTGGAACACGGTGAGCAGCAGTTCTGCATTCCTCTGTGATCTTTTTAAGGTTCCATCTCATTTACCTTCTACCTTCTCCTCCCCAAACTGAAGCATTTCAGCTTCCTTAATCTCTTGCAAACTCAGTCACAGTAGAGACAGACCATACGGAGGAACAATTATAAGATCCAGAGAAAACTATTCTAGTAGTTAGCTTTTCTGATAATACAAACAGATAAAAAAAAAAAACCAAACAAAAACAACATAGCTAACTGAAAAAGAAAAAATGAGCTTCCAAAGGGGACAGGGGAAACCAAAACAGAACAGTGAAACTGATGTTCATTATCAGCCTCATTAGCTTTACTCACAGCTGCAAAAAGTTCAAAACCCCAGAGTTATGTGCTGTCACTGATTTAATTTATTCCTACAGAATTATTCCATTGGAAGGCCATGAGAACACTTTTCCACAGAAAACGATGCATGCTTTAGGGCTTGTGCTAGTTTACTATTCCTGTCTCAAATCCCACCTGTAACTGGGCTGGCTGTACTCATAGAAGTCTTGTGGTATGCACTGCTCACGATACACTGCAGTCACAGGACAACAGAAAATGGAAATTGGTGGCACTTGGGAAAAACAGGTATCGGTGAAGAGTACACAAAAGCTCAACCTAGAAACATGCATCATCTGACACGATTCAATTAAATGCTGACACAATATGTAAGTACAAGAAGGCGTAATAATAACTTACAGTTCAATATCCCTGTGAACCAAACCTTTGAAGTTAAGAAACACTTGCGAAAACAAAACCCACGTTACTTCATCTCCCGGAGACAACGGCTGTTAGTCATGTGAAACAATGAGTATCCACTGCAATAGTTTAATCTCTAGCTAAGGGTTCGATATTTATTGATCGGAAACAGTGGGGAAAAGCTCCCCTGGGAAGGCATCTAACTACACAAGGGAGAAAGTCAGTGGAACAATTAACAAGCTTGACTGAAATGCCATAATCTTAAAACATATATTTAATGAAGCCAATCAATTACATAGTGGTATTTATTCAACGTGTTACTATCACTACCATCAAGAGAATGTTCTGTGCATAAACTTGAGTATTATTCACCTATATCAAGCAGATCAAAAGCTTTCAGCAGCTTCATTATGGCTTAATTAATAACTTGTGTGAGAGAACTTTCTGGAGAACCTTTTCAAATGCATAAACCTTATGAAAAATCAGATTTGTTGACTTGTCATTTAAACCAGATTCTAACAGCAACATAAAACTGACAAGGTGTGAAAGACCCTCTTCACCGACTTTAGCAGAGGCAGAGATTCAATTGTGCTAAAGCCTGAAGACTGCATAATACTCCTTACTGGAAGAACTCTGTAAAACTAAAAAACTGAGAACACATTTATTGTCATGTTATTAGATTATGTTGGACCATGAAAATAATTTTTACTGGTTAGGCACACCCATTAATTTTTTTCTATTTTAAATCTACTAAAATGTATAATCCATGAAATGTTATATGCCACACAAGACAGTGACTTACAAGTTATTGACATGTGATCTCTGTGAGACTTCTGATTATCTTTTTTCATTGTTTTATTATAATATGAGATAGGGTCCGCACATTGAATATGGATCACATATTTAGCATTTCAAGGTAATAATAAGACTGTGAATCCATAAAACATTAACTCCAAAGAACTAGATCTACAATCTTTCAACACTGTAGCTAAAAGTTATTCTGATCAGATAATTTCAAATACAGAAATAAGCATAACCATGTAATTGTACTATCACATTGTATCAAAGATGTAACACAAGGTATTTTGGCTTTTTTTTTTTGGTACTTCTCCTGTTCATGCGATAATGTGTCCACAATATCAAAAGATATCTCAAGGAAATATTAAAAGACAGTTCTTAAATTCACTTAAAGTGGCATTATGTCTATGAAAATTTTTCAAAAGTGAGCATTTCCGGATCTGAAATTTTGGAACCAGAAGGGCTAAATGGAAGTTTAGCCAGAATCTCAATCCTAACCAGGAAAACTCCATTGTAATCTTGAAGCAGTCAGCAGTTCAGAGCAGTGCTTGGTTTAGGACACTATGAGTTGTCCAATAATTTTCATAGATCAGAACAGAAAACATGTCAAGCTTTTTTGTTTGAACAGTGGGTCTCTAAAGTTCCTGTAGATCTGGAGGTTTACAAGTGAATTACAATGCCAGTGAAAATTAATGAACTGTGAGAAGGTGATAGAATCAAGTATAATCATGCAAATTATCTTTGCTACAGCAACATCTCTCTAGCACACACCTTGAACTCACTGAAGAACTCGTTTTGCTAAAGTAACAAAAAACAAATGAACAGAATAATCTAGGCACTCCACTCTTATGTCACTAAAATGCATTGACTAACAAACAATTTGTGTGCATATAACAAAAAATGCAGATGCAAGTAGCGCATGCAACAGTCAGAATTTCTCTTAATTTATTTGGAGATTTCCTTCTGAGATGAGGGACATGAATATTGTATCTTTGCAAAGCACTAGACCTCTTTTAAACTTTGTGCCACATATCCAAAGTTCTATTGAGAAACATGACATTGCTCATTTCAGTCCATTAATTTGCTATAATGTACACAGAACATCTTTACGATTATAAGAGTATCTACCATTCACCAACCTGTCTCACATTACCCATGTGGAAAAATCATAGTTGTAATTCCAGCTAGACAAATAAAAAGTTTTCTCTTTGATCACTGTCAGTCCATGCTACTCTCAATGGTCAAGGTTACCTAACAAACTGTCAAAGCATTAAAAAAAAAAGAAAAAAAGAAAAAAAAAAAAAGAAATTAGAATCATAGAAACATTCAGGTTGGAAAAGACCCTTGAGTCCAACCATCAGCCCCAGTCTACAAAGTCCTCCCCTATACCGTATCTCCCGACACCACATCTAAATGACTGTTATCAGGCATGGTGACTCCACCCCCTCCCTGGGCAGCCTATTCCAGGCTCTGACCACTCTTGCTGGGAAGAATTCTTGCCTCATGGCCAGCCTAACCCTACCCTGCTGCAGCTTGAAGCCATTCCCTCTCCTTCTATCACTAATTAGCTGTGAAAAGAGACCAGCACCAACCTCTCTACAATGGTCTTTCAAGTAGTCCTAGAGAGCGATGAGGTCTCCCCTCAGCCTCCTCTTCCTCAAACTAAACGGTCCCAGCTCCCTCAATTGTTCCTCATAAGATTTATGCCCCAGGCCCTTCCCCAGCTCCTTGTCCCTCCTCTGCACTCGCTCCAGCCCCTCCATTCTCTCCTGTGCTGAGATGCCCAGAACTGAACACAATACTCAAGGTGTGGCCTCACCAGTGCTGAGTACAGGGGGACAATCAGCTATATGAGAGACAGTAGCTAAAGCAGAAGCAGTTTGAGAAACAATCTGTAGCAACCAATGTAAAAATATTATACACACATAAATTTAGTTCAGAATACATTCAACATTTTACTAAAATAGGAGTCAAGGTTAATAAGAACAATTTGCATACAAAGATAAGGCAAATGTTTGAATCAGCATCAATTTACTATTCATGTACTATTTCTTGCATAACAATTTTTGGGGTTTTATCTAGGTAAGAAGCAAGTTTATAATTTAACATGACATAATAAAACTCAGTAAATCATGCACTTAAGAGTATGGAGAAAAAATTGTGTTTGGGAAGAGTAAACTTGGTTCACTATATTGGTTCACTTTTGAGTTCCTTGCCATAGGTGTGTTTGTTACGAGCTTTATGTGCACAGAAATCTAGTTGCTTCCAAAGAAAGTTTTCTATATATTAATCTGTTATTTGCCAAGTGCTTGCCCCACTTCAAGGATAGCATTTGCAATTATTTTTACTTCAGCATGTTTCAATAGGTGAGGTCTGGGGGGTTGTTTTTCATGATGAGAATAGAATAGAAATAGAAATAGAAATAGAATAGAAATAGAAATAGAAATAGAAATAGAAATAGAAATAGAAATAGAATAGAAATAGAAATAGAAATAGAAATAGAAATAGAATAGAATAGAATAGAATAGAATAGAATAGAATAGAATAGAATAGAATAGAATAGAATAGAATAGAATAGAATAGAAATAGAAATAGAATAGAAATAGAAATAGAAATAGAAATAGAAATAGAAATAGAAATAGAATAGAATAGAATAGAATAGAATAGAATAGAATAGAATAGAATAGAATAGAATAGAATAGAATAGAATAGAATAGAATAGAATAGAATACTCTTTCTTCCCTTGTTTTCTACAGCTAGAAAAGCTGTTCACAAATTACAAGGCTTCAATCCCCCGGTCTTTTTAAAGAGGTCTTTGATAGAAAACATGTAATCCAAATAATTCAGGTTTGGAATGAATTACTGCTCATCTAAGACTTGTTCAAAAGGTGTTTCTCAATTTCCACTAATAGGCTGGACGTGCAGATAGGCACTGTGATAATTCGGTGGTATCAGTCTCAACAGTCCCTTCTGGATCACTGTTTCCCAAAGCTGGCAATGCAAGCATTAAAACAATCCCCTTGATTACAATCGCTGACATACATACGCAATTGAATCCCATCATCTGAAAAAATACAATACAAGCTATATGTAGGTAAGGCCCACACGCTGGACCTCAAACACTTGATCAAACACGTGAACTGCGTTTGATACTCAAAACTACTGCTTAAACAGTTTAGGTCTTCCTTCCTGAGTCATACTGCGTAGCCAACCAGCTGTGCAGGAGGGAAGGCTTATCTATTTTCATCTCTTTGGTTTAGTTCAAAAAATAGATTAATGATAGAACTCATATTTCTCACAGCCAGCCTGGTAGGAACTTCCTTCCCATTGCTTCCAGTCTACCCAATCCAATTCTGGACTGCAGTCTCATCTC
>VZTM01006179.1:0-11318 GCA_013400555.1 Jacana jacana | reverse complement strand
TACGAAAGCTGGTGAGAGGCCTGGAGAACAAGTCTTATGAGGATCGATTGAGGGAGTTGGGACTGTTTAGTTTGAGGAAGAGGAGGCTGAGGGGAGACCTCATCGCTCTCTACAACTGCTTGAAAGGACATTGTAGAGAGGTTGGTGCTGGTCTCTTCTCACGGGCAATGAGCGACAGAACAAGAGGGAATGGCTGCAAGCTGCAGCAGGGTAGGGTTAGGCTGGACATTAGGAAAAAGTTTTTCACAGAAGGAGTGGAGAGTCAGTGGAATCAGCTGCCCAGGGAGGTGATGGAGTCCCCATCCCTGACTGTGTTTAAGAGTAGATTGGATGTGGTGTTGAGGGATCTGGTGTAGGGGAGAACTTGTAGAGTAGGGCTGATGGTTGGACTTGATGATCCCAAGGTTCTCTTCCAACCTAAATGATTCTATGATTCTATGATTCATTAAAGGTACCTGAAACATCTCATCAGCCACTGGCACACTTTTCACCAAACTGCTCTGTCCTGGCTCATATTGGCAAAACTAATTGTGTATGAACCCTTTGTACATATATGAACTACAGAAAAGGAACCTGAGAAGCCTGACTATCCCTGATGACAAGAGAAACAAAGAAATGTTAGAATATTGCTCTTGATTATTACCTTTTGTCTGATTGTACATGTATATGTTTGTACTGTGAATGTTGGAAGTTTTTTGGTTTTAGTAGCTGTAGGCTGCATTAAGTCCCTATTTTCACTTAGCTGTCATCAGGCTCCACACAGCCCTCAACCTCACAGCTGAGTTCACAGCTGACGTGAGCTTGCTGCATCGTGCCTCATTTAGTTGTTCTTAGGAGATATGCTCCTAGCGTGCCTCATCCCTAGTAATATTCTTACCTAAAGAATCAAACACAGAAAGAAAATAAGGGAAAAGAATAGACTTAACAGTTTGGTTTTGCAATAGACATTTCCCATCACTACCGCCTGCAGAAAAGGTCTGCAGTGTTTGAGGAAAACACCGTATTCTGCACAGTCCATTGAAGTTGAAGTGCAAAAGTGGTATCTACAATGCTATTGTCTTGTCAGTTTCTGTGCTCTGTCCTGGACTGGGAAGCTCTTAACACTCGAACTTTATATTTCTTACATATTTCCTCAAATGTCTAACCACTTCCCAAACACTGAAGGAAGACTCATAGATTTAGTATGGGTGATCAAGGCACCCATAAATTTTCGTCTCTGGTATGAACCACTTCCTAAGATGTCCCACCCGATCTGCTTCCCCACAGCAGATGGGACTCAAGAGAAGCTTACACAAACGAGGCAATGAGCTATGGAAGTACGTCTAAAATCAGAGGTCAGTACATGTTTTACCATGTATTAGTGTACTAGCAGCTAAAATATTTCTCTTTCATACCTCTGCAGAGCAACTTTTGCGTAGAATTTCATTCCTATGAAGGTTCCTATGAAGGTTCCTAAAAACCTGCCTTATAAGAGCAAGAGTCATGGGACATTTATTCCAGAAAGACTGATTATTGAACACTCAGAGATACAGTTGCTGGTAGTTATGGTGTGAATCTGTGTATACAGGGATAATCACACTTATGGGGCAGCTTACCAGTAACTGTAGTTCCATATGTGATGTCCACATGCTCATTCATTGTTCCTCCCCTTCACTTTCTTTTTTTTTTTCCCCATGTCAAAGGTTGAGAAAAATAGAGCATGTGCTTTGCACTACCCTTTTGTGGTCATGCAAAGAGGAACAATAAAGAAGGACACAAACATCACAGAGCGCTGCAACAACACAAAGCTACAATAGTGGCAAAGAGAGGTGAAGGAAAATCATCATGAGCAGCACATGGAGGAAAAGAAAGTAAGGGGACTATCAGAACAAGGAGGCAAGGCATAAAGACAGTAAGGCAGCAGCAGTAACACCCTAGCCAGAGCTTTGGTCATGGGGTCAAACCTATCTATGGGCAGCAGCATCACAGAGGAACTTTAACAAGGACAGAGAACAGCTTTTTGACACTGCTGACCCAAGCTCAGAGCTGCCATTTAGACCTCAGCGGGGCTTTAAAAATGCTCCTGTTCTGATGTCTCCATTCAAGCCTCTTCAGTCATGTTTTGTGCAATTCAGCTTGAGAGGAAGATTGGACTGGTTTTATCAGTGTAGGAGGAGTGTGAGAGCAAGTAGGAGCTTGGGGAGGAAACCAATTGCTGCACGTGTACCTTGAAGTTTGCCTTGCTACAGATTGGTACAAGGAAACAAGTTATATTGGTAGTGCATGTGTGAAAATTTTCATGCCCTGTATCTTCAGTGTGCATTGCCGAGTTTCTTATTTTACAGTGATGTAATGTGTCTTTTCTGCAGGGAGCAGCAGCCTCATCTGTGTGATACATAAGCCCGGTACCTTCTAACAGTCTAAGGTGTGCAGACACATGCTTAATAGGGAGTGAAAAATGGGGCAGTGCATAGATTGATGGAGCAATTGCACCCAGCGGTGGCATGCCACCATTTTCAGTGTGCAGGAAACGGCCAAGGCAGCAGAGCTGCACGAAGCTCAGGGCTGCTGTTCCCATTGTAGCTGACCAGAGTATCCTAAATGTAATTGTCTTCACCAAGAATCACAAAAGTGTTTGCCCTGTAAATTGGGCAGGCAGCTTTCACATCTGCTCTCAGAATAATGATGTGTCCACAGAGCTGGTTTCTCATCCACAGTGACAATTTGGAGAAGTGTGGATGTGAGTTTTGCTATTGTACAAAATGTCCATTGCCAGGGCTGGGGTGGGGAAGTTCCTTTTTCTGGTGTCGGTAGGGAACTATTACCTGTGGTGCTAGAAATCACCTTGTCCTTGTGGAGGAGCGCTGCAAGACAAAGCAAGTTCAGAGGCCCAGAGTGGGAAAGACTCATTTGTTCTGTCATTCCCAAGTGGAGAGGGTCTGGAGACTTCCCAAGGGAAATAGTATTAGAGCAGCACAAAGCCCTTGGGGCTACTATGGATGTGGTGTGATCCATGTGATGTGCACCCCTCGGGCTTTGGACTGTTCATGCCATTCTGTACTGCATGTCCTACACTTCTAGGATCAGCTGTGGGGCAAAAAAAGTTGGAGCGGGATCTAAGAACAAGGCTCTGCAAGAAGATCAGGATCTGCTCTGCCATGTATCTAATATCATCTCAGGTAAACTCTCTCAAGCAGCTTAGAACCAATGAACATTTTCAAAACCAGTACCAAGCTGGAGCATGATCTGAGAACCAAGCATGATTAGGCACGTACTATTTTGTTCTGTGTACACCCTCCTTGAGCAACTTATTTAAAAACCACTGTGTTTCCTGCCTAATCCAGAAGTGCCCCTTCTTCCACCTAGCCAGAATGAAGATTGTTACATGCAACATCTCTTTGAATTTTTTTATAGGGAAGAAACAGAGATGGAAGATGTCCAAAAGTAACAGTGGTTTTCAACATTGCTTGCCAGGTTAGCTGCGTGCCAGGCGCAAGAAGAGGCAAGAGGAGGAGATACAGGATTTAGCCAGACTTGATAAAAGAGCATAGCATCATAGTCTGAGTTACATGCTTTATTCTGCCTTCCCCATATTTTTTGTGCTAACTAGTGCTTACTTCTGACTGCAAAATGTAGCAGAAAACATGTAGCTTTTTTCTTTGTTATGTATTTATCAGAGAAAAAAAGCACAGTTTCTAGTTGTTTCTCTGGTTTTCAGAGATTTGGGACAGTCTTAAGGGACATGCAAAAGCACTCTTACTGAAACGGTAATTAACTTAGAGCAGTAAAATGCTTCTCAGTGTGTCTGGTGGGAAATGGGCTCTGGCAGGAACTGGTGCTTAAATGCCCAAGAGCCCAGCTCACAGCTAGAAGTGAGGAGACGCAGTGCAAGGAGGTGGGGTTGCCAGCAGAAAACTATGGATACTGATGATTAGGGTTTTCAGTTTCAGCTGAAGCAAAAGAGTAGAGCAGACATACTGTGCTGTGGCACATATGTTGGCACATACGGCACTGTGTCAAACAGTAGCTCTGTGTAAGCTTTTGAGGGGACATTGTTTTCTGCTGCCTTTTTTGCCTTTCTTGTGAGCTGAGTGCCCCAAGAGCATTTTCACAGAGCTAGTTAAGGTTGCTAAAATCTGACTGCTCTGCTGAAAGGACCAACTCAGAGGAAGAGGGGCTCACAGTGCAGATGGGAGCACAGGGGGAGTCCCAGGTAATCTTGGCTCAATCAAGCCAACCATTTTAAGCTGATTTGTAGCAGAGAGAATTTTAATGAGTGTTCAGGATCTGGTGGATAAGCAATGTTTCGCTAGGATTTTTCTTCACATATGTGATTTTTCAGGACTTTAGACCTTTTAAAGACTGACAGCCAAATGCTCAGTGAGAAAGGGGGTTGCTCTGAGTTTGACATCTGAGCTAACCTTCACTGAGGCTGCAGAGTGTTCTGCAATGGCAAGAAAGCAAAATCAAGGGGGAGAAAAAAGCATATAGAATTTTACTTTTTTTTTCTATATTCATGCGTTTCTATTTTTCTTAGTCAGAATGAAAAATCTATACACCACATTGTTGTGTTTCTCACTAGTTCATGTCACCTTCACCCAAAGACACCTGTAGAGGACCAAGGGTAGCAGAACACCACAGAGACTTACATGGTGACCCACATCACCACTCACAGTGGTGGTGTGAGTGGTGATGTGGGTCACCACATCTTGTACTGGTTTTGAGCATAATGAATCCTCAGACTACACAGCAAGACAAGAGGCAAGTTGATGAGGAAATATGAGTTGCCAAAGGCTTCTAAAATAAATGAAATCTTTCAGTTCATCAGCGGAGCATCATCATGTCATTCACCTTTGTCACTTTTGCACCAAACCCCAGCCCTTTGCGCCCTCTGAAAGAGGCTGCTGCAGAGTTCAAAGCCAGTTATCAATTTTCCATGAGCTACAAGCAGCTCACATCACTTAGCCTACCATCTTCCTTGAGTCCAGGTGCTGACAGTCATCTGACTACTGAGATTTTGCACCCTGCCATGTGTTCCTTAGCCTAGAAGGACTGGGCATCTGCTTCAAAGCTGTTCCTTCCTTCAGGGACCAGCCATGGTCTTTTTCCCATTTTCCTCTATCTAAGCAGGTTTACCTGATGAAAGAAAGCTAGTGGAGCCTGGAAGTGTAGAAACTGATGGATTTTCCTTTTCTCAGTCCCCAGAACTGCTGCCAAAGCCTGCTTGCATTTGTGGGCTTTTATACTAAGCCTCGTGCTCAGCCTCAGAGCAGCTGGGCAGCCACACTGTGGGTCTGGCTTTTCAGAAAGCCACTGACCCTGCAGCATACACCTTTTTGTACACATTCACCTCCAGGTAGGCTGGGATTTTTCTGTTGCTTCCCATAGCCCATGAATACAAACATCAACCCCACTTGATGATTAAAGAGCCAGAACCAATCACAATCAATATCCATTTTGCATTGCATTTAACCACAGGAGCAAAATGGCAAGACTTGAAGCATTTAGCTCTGCTGAGGATATGGTGCTATGTTCACAATAGCATTCCTCCATTAACCATGCTGTCTGTAAGAAAAATTGATGGTATGTTTTTGATACCTCTGTTTCCAGAGATAAGGGCTCAAAAGCGTGACAGAGTACAATGTTGTGCCATCGGGGCTGACTAAGGGGGTGCTTACATGTAAATATGCAGGCACACTCACAGACAGAGATACTTGCTGAAACCATGCAAGAGGTCGNTGACAGCTCCCTTTCTTCCCTCCTCCCCACTTTCCTTGGAGCTGTTGCTTATAGAAGTCAGAGGAAAAAGAATTATCCCATCTATTTGTGCAAGTTCCTTAGTCTATCCTTTTGTGGTTCCGAGTTTCTTCCATCATGCCAAGATGTTGGTAACAGGGCTGTCTCTCTGCAGCAGCTTGGCAGAGAGCAGATCTCATTCCTATGTTCCATCAAATGAACATTTGTGATAGAAGTGACTAAAGGCTGTATCTGAAGACCTGTTACAAGTGAAAGGTTCTCTCTTTGTTCACCCAGCCAACCTAAGTGCTCTTACTGACATAAATTAGCAAAGTGAAAGCAAGTTGCTGTAACCTCTGATGATACAAGTTGTCTTACACTGGTTGAGTCCCTGCAGTCTTTGGGCAAATAAATAATTTCATTAGAACAAATTACTTTTTTATTACAACAGTGCTACGACCCTTTTACTTTTCTCACAAGATCTATTTTTTCTTACCTTGTGCTAGTTGCTTGAAGCAGTAGAGAAATCTCTTGTTATCCTGCTGCTTCTGAAGTGGTCTTATCTTTCTGGGTACAGAACATAGGCAAGGGACTGGGCATTTGGTTTACGAATGAAGATAATATTAGCTGCTTTATATAAATATTAATATTAAAAAAAGTTAGTTTTTGTTTCTCATCTCTGTCTATCCTGTGTGCTTGTGTACCTCACTAGAAAGATGTGAAGTGGCCTTTCAATAAGTATAAACTGATTAAAGTGAGGACAAGGCCTGGGATATCAGTCATCCTGTGCAACACTACAAAAGCAAAATGCAGCATTGCTGTTATCTTTTGGAGGAAGTTAGCTCCTGATCAAATATCAAAACACTGCTAATGCTACTTAAAGCACATTTTATGGGCATGTTTAGGGGCAATTTTCCAATGTTTGCTATTTCAAACAAACTTAAATTCATTAGCTCCTGCTGCATATTCCTGGTAAATCATACAAATGTGACTATGATGTCATTTGCACAGGCAGGATTAAGACTGACCTCAGGTGGAAACCAAGGACAATAAGTAGCCCACGAAGTCTTAAAAAATAGTTTGCAGGAGGCCAAAACTTGAAGTAGTACACAGTGAAGAAATATAAATTCAGATGATAGTGTATCAGAAATTTGGGGAAATGGTTGTGCAGAGGAAAAAGCAAGGCAGTGGAATCCTGAACCATGCAAGTGTATCCTTAGTTTTATAAAATCCTTTAAAGTTTTTGCAACCCTCTGATTCTGGATCCTTTTGGCCTGTTTTCATTTGCAGGTTCACGTATGGTCAGAGGATTGGACTGTAGGGTTTTCAACTGGGAAATCCATTGTGCTGTGAAACTGGCTTTACCATGGGACAATGAGCTATCTAAAGCAATTGACCATCCAGGGAAGCCAGTGCTTATTTTCCCACTGAGGAAAGCTATCCAAATGAGCAGCTGCACATATTTGATCATCACAGTTTCCAAGCAGTGACAGCACTGCTTATTGTATCGATAATAACCATCTCCATTTGCCCTTTCATTAGCTCACTGGGATGGTATAACCCTGCCAAATGGGGGCAGGGAGGAGGAGAAACTTACTTTTCTTTGTGCACAGACAGCCAAGTGTCCTTAGAATATCAGATCTGAGAAGAGGTTTTTTTTAACTCAGTACAATACTGTGTGAATTTGTGCTTAGGATGGTAGCAGTGCTGCCCAGGAATGTAATGCAGACAATTCAGTTTGGGGTGAGGCTAGGGCTATCTCAACTGTCCTGCCCCAGGGCACCTGCAGTTGCAGGTGTTTGAGCGAATCCCACCATGGCAGACCCCACGGGCCCACGCCAAAGCAGAGCTGGGGAGACTGCACTGGTGGCAGGCTTAACCTGTTGGTGGCTGCAATGCCTGCAAGCACTGACAAAAATAGTTGCAAGTTCCTCATGCCAAAATGTGCACTTTGGACTACGACAAATTGTCTTCTCTGCACTGCTGCCAGAAGGGTATTTGAAGCACTGCTGTGCAGGAGGCAGGTGGATGTCTTGCGCAGCAGCTGAAAAGTGCCTTGTACCCCAGAAACCATTAGGAACTCAGAGAAGAATGTCTCATTACAGCATGTATGCAGGGGACAGCATGGGCCACTGCATCTGTGTAGTGAGAACAGTTTAATTTTGCTCTAAGTGTTTGGGAATGCAAGTGTGCTTCAAGAGGTTGACAATCCTACTTAAAATTGTTCTAGTAAGCCATGATCTTGATGTAACTTTGCAGTTCTAGCTGTCACACTGGAGACTGTTTCCTTCTGTCATGTGTTTCCAGTGCTCTGGTAGTGATTCAGAGAATGCTCAGAGAATTCAAGAAGCTCTTAACCGAAGCATACCATGGCAATTTATTTCCCATTCACGGGCTGGGTTGAGTGCATTTTGGCAGTCTCCAAGGAAAATAGCATCTGTGCAATTGCATATAGGTGTAAACAGACAGAAGTTCTAGTCAATCAGAACAAATACTGAGACTTGGACCTGTAGCAGCAGAATCATCCTGATGTTGTCCAGCTTCAACAAGGAGGTTTGGAAATCGACTTCTGAATGTTTCTTGAAGAGATGAGAGCTGCATGGGCATCCATAGCCCATATATGCTCACATTAAGAAAAACAGTTTGCATTTAATATAAATTTTGAAAATTGTCAAAAAGAGTCTCATTTCCCAGCTCTGTTCACCATGCAGCCCTGGTACCCTGGGCTGCTTCTACTCTACCTGTTATAATGGATCCTGCTTATGCCAGCTGGAAACCAAGCATCTGCTGCAATTTACAAAAGGAGTAATTGGCTTGGAACCTACTCCCTAAACCCATGAAAAATGACCAAGCATTGCTGTGCTGGGCTCTAGTTTTGTGACTCTCACCAGAGCACCATGGGGAATTGGCCTGGATACAGTACTGGGACACTTACTAAAGTTTACCTTGTTGCCCACTTAACCTCATTTCTTGTCACTTAACCACTGTTATTATCAGCTGTCTCCACAGTCTCCTATCTTCCCAAACCCAGAGCATTGCTCACTGAAGTGTGATTGTAACTTCCTTATTTCCATCTTCTGAAATGTTTTTCTCCTTAATGCACGTGCATTGAAATGCTACACAACACCCCACATCCATGCATTACCTCTACTGCTTAATGCATGCACCATACACATGAAATGACTGCCACCTTCACTGCTGAAATTGTGACACATGGAAAAATTGGTGGAATGCCACAACTAACATTGTGGCAACTAACTAATGTACACTAACATTAACCCCCTGGAAAGTGAACTCTTCTCCAAGGATTAGGGTTCTTTGCATGTTTTATTGCTAGTGTAAAGATGATTTACAAAGGATGAATGTTTTCAGAAACGCCATTTCCCACGTGTTGCCACATTACATGAAATCTGAGGACTTCAAAATCTATTCCAAGTAATACTCATCTTCCTCCTGAGGCAAAATGTTAGGAACTAGCCTTCCATAACAGCTGACCTCACTTATTTAGTAAGGGACTGTGTTGAGTGCCAGCAGGTGGAAAAGAAAAACCTCAGCTCCTGTGTGGTACATGAGGGCTCCTCACACCTTTGCTTGTATCAACAGGAGTCATTAACCTGAGCTTCCTAACAGGAAATTTACAAAAGCAAAATATGTTTATATTGCCTAGCAGATATTTCAAATCTATGGAGACTGATGTAATAGTGAGAGATTTAAAAAACAAACGGAGCCAACAGCCCCTTTGTGGCACTGAAGGCATAGCACGGGTGAAACAAAGCACACTCCTGAGAAAAAAGTGCCCGTAACTCTAACACGCAGAGCACTGGAAGACCAGTACTCCCTGAATGCTAACATCAATATATGAAGCCTTCTGCTAAGCATTTTGAGGAAAAATAACATGTATCCATAGTGAGTGGCTCAATGTTTCACGATGAAACGTCTCCTATCCTCAAAGTCACTGTTGGACTCATAAAGTTTATCAGGACTCCTTCATATACCAACACCTTCCTGAACTGCTGGAA
Organism: Jacana jacana; assembly: GCA_013400555.1. Lineage (NCBI taxonomy): Eukaryota > Metazoa > Chordata > Aves > Charadriiformes > Jacanidae > Jacana > Jacana jacana. Next base: position 1,584 of record VZTM01006179.1, on the reverse strand, counting down.
CTATTTCAGAGTTACCTATGAGATCTCCTCCTCTGTGTGTGTGTGTTATAGCATATCAGGAGTGTCTTCCACTACAAGCCAAGTCCAAAAGTGGAGCATCCACCTCACTTGGAAGAATAAAGAAAACATAACACTCAACTTATTTTTTGCCAAAACAGATCATCAATTTTTTTGGGAAAAAAAACAAATGTTGCTGTAGACAATTGATGCCATGAAAAGCTCCAACAAATATCTTTGTCATAACAAATGAATGGGCATTTTGCATGACAGCTCTATCATTCATAAATGTGGTTATAGCATTCTGGATCATATTTAAATAAGCAAGCTTAGTATTCGGCAAATTATCGCCAACTCCACCACACTCTGTTTTCTGGGCTTAATAGGAAACACGCTTGAAGTCTGAACTCATCTCAGATTGTGAGAAGGCAGAACATCACGTCATTTTTTTAAATTCAGAAAGCTTGGTGCTTTTCCACAGCAAGGTTAGACTATCAGTGGTCCCCGTAACAGATTATTCCTGATCCCATGCCACTCACTCCCATTATTACTTACTCTCAACAAGCACTAAGAAACTGCTCCAGGTTAAAACCCAAAGCAATTTGGACAAAATCACAACCTTTACTATAAGGTTTATACTATGGGTTTATACCCAATACTGTCAGCTGAGCAGCCAAACCAGTGTCAGTACTAGCACGGACCGTGAGAGAAAGTAGATGGGACCAGTCCCAGTCAGTTTTACTGATATGCCTTTGAAGTACTTCTACTACATATTAGCAGAGCCCAGGACATAATTTTCAATAAGCTTTAATGTCACAGTCACTGTACAAGGAACTACAGTCAGGACTACATCATTATAATCTGGGATGCTAAATACAATTAAGTATTTGTCTATTTATTGAGCAGTGCATGTTTTTAAATAATTTATAGTTGAATTAGTGGTATTAAGTGATGAGGTGCACATGTACGATGACTTGGCTTCACACCATGAATACAGTGAAAATAAATGGGTTTTCTCCTTCTGAAACACTAAAGAGCACGTGCAATTCTTCTCCATCATATAAACTTTTAAAATATGCTCAACAAATTACCATTTGAATATCTGCCAGTATTGCATAAGGTAGGACACCTATGAAGAGCGGGCAGGAGGATTTATTGTGGTTTGTCTGGTCAAGTGGTGTGTTCACTTTCAAGGAATCTAGCCAGACCTGTACATTCACAGTGATGTACAGTTTCCATTGCCTTCCTTTTAGAGAGCGTTATTTGCGCAAATTCCCAGTAACTTCCAACTATGTTGGCTTATTGTGTCTACACACAGACATCGCTCCCAATTACCTAGAAGTGAACGTTGCCAGGACCATCTAAAATTTACCTATTGCTACTTTGATGCACAGATTTTTGCCAGCAGGACATGGTTACACTTTCATTATGTCCCATTCTGAGGAAACTTGATCACTGCTTGGCAATTCCCTCACTCAGTATCTCTCTGCTTCCCGCTGCACGTGCCATCAGTCTCAGGCAAATTTCTTCAGAGATAAAGCAGCACTGTGCTGGTTATACTTTTTACATCTTCTTACTGTTAGTAGA
>VZTM01006177.1:18370-49137 GCA_013400555.1 Jacana jacana | reverse complement strand
CCTGTCTAAGCAACTTCCCTTCACTCCCAAAAGTTTGTTTTAAACCTAGCCTGCAAGATATGTGAACAAGCCCTGATTTTAAAATCAGCTGTTTTAGTGGTACAGCATAGCAGATGGTGACCTTGAAAGCTTTCAACATCATTGATGACCTATTTCACACCCCCTGTTGTTCTGTACCACTATCAGCTCCTCATCANCGACATAGAATATAACTTGGTTGTACGAAGAAAGACTGATCATGACTGAACTATGTATTCTGCTGGAGATGTTACAGGAAGTCCTTTGCATTCCCACTGAAGGCACAGAAACATAGGTTTCGGGAAATTGAACTTGCAGAAGTGATGCTGTGGGCTTGAAATGTACCTTGCTTAGGATGTCTTTCTATTGCATTTATCTGCATGGTGTATTGTCAATTTCAGTCATTATTTAGAGTCTCTTATTTCACACACTTGGTGATAGTGCATTGCCTGCTTCATTCTATTGCTTTTCTTTCAAGTTGTTCTGATAAAAGTTAAGTAAAAATTGTAGTGGTCAACATGGACACAGTCTGTATCTCCAGAGATGAGCACAACCCCTTAAAAAGAAAGTTCACAAAGAATTAAACAGAAACCATGCATTGAAAATATTTCCTATTGAAAATAGGAAATGTGGCCTTTGCTTGGTTGATGTGTTGTATAAAGACCAAGAAGAAATGCTAACAGAAAGTACAGACATGCAGTGTTGAAATTAAGTGGGATAATAAAACATTTGTGTTTCGCTGTAGCAGAAGGAAGCTTCCCAAATAGCTCAACGTAATAAGAGGATTAAGAGCTTAATTCTGAGGCTATGGTTCGAGTGTGGCTGTAGCTCTGCTAGATTAAGTTTACTGTGCCCAACTACTCATTAGCACCAGAAGTTGCAACTGAGGCTTGCTGGCAGGTCTATTTGATTCTTAGCCAAGTTCTGTCAAAATGACCTAGATTTTCATCAAAACTTTTAATAGCAGGGTTACTTTGTTTTTCTACCCTGGATGTTCTGTTAGCAGCAGAGGTCATGGAATTTTTCTATCAGATTTTAAATATTCAGAGCAGCTCATCTACTACTGGAGAAGTGAAAAGAAAGAAGTGAAAAGAAAGCCCAATTATCTTCTTTAGGGTTTGAAATTATAATTCTGAGTAACAGCTAAATAAACAGGTAAATCAACAGATTATTTTAAACCTTACAAATTGGCCACCTTCAAGCTTTGATTACTTAAAATAAAATATTTACACTTGTTTTTCTAGTTACATACAATCAACTTGGTAAGATACTTGACTGAGTATAGAAACTAGCTGTCTTACAGACAATGTAGGACACGTTACTTAGTTCTATTAGTAACACAAGCAGCCTTGTCCTTACTAATGACTTGCATAGGCTGCAAGATTCATAAGTACTGCTGAAGGCGATAGTAAGGAACTAAACGTGACAGTTCTGCAGTTTTTAAAGTTTGTAACTTGATAGAGAAATAGCCTAGAAACGTTAGGTGCCTGGATTTTAATAGGAACTGTGTAGCAGTGGTGGGTGGTTGACCAGGGTGACTGCAGAATGACTGTTTCTGATGACCTGATCTTGCAGAAGTGTAGTTGCTGCCTTTCTGGTGCCTGTCAAGAGGCTGGTTTTGCTTCTCAAGCTGGAAGCTTGGTCACTATTCTAGTGGCTTGAATTGTCTTTAAAAATAACTCTCCCTACTAGGCCTCAGTGTCCTACCTGGTGTAAGAAAAACTGAAAAATTGCTCTAGAATAACATTACAGGTAGCACTGCAGTAAACAGGACAAAGAAGAACTATCAGCTCCGGAGATTATTAAAGACTGAAGGACAAACAGGACTAATGACCTCATCTGCTCTTTCCCAAGTGGTTTTGTTTATGTATTATATTCCTGAAAATGCTGGGGTTTTTTGTCAAGCAGTGTTTGTTAGGATATTGCCAAAAAGACTTTTGTGTTAGTATCTGTATACCCTTTAAAAAGACTTACTAATTCTTCCTGCTCTTCCCTCAGATGGAGGGTGTTGGCACCAATCTCTTCTTGGAGTTCCACTGTGAACTGCTCGTGCAGGTGAAGCTGATTTCAAAAGACCTGTAGGTCCTTTGGTTTCTTCAGTGACTACTGCACCCTGATCTTACTTCAGATAAATCTAAGATCTTGTATCTAGGCTGTCGGTAGACAGACTGGTGCATTGATATCCTGAGAATCAGGATGAGGTTGAAAATACCACCACATGAGTATCTATCCAAACAAGAGATGGCCTTTGCCTTCTCTAGCTGAAGCTTATGTTGGTCTGCATCTGTGTGGATATGCCTTTAGAAGCACATGGGTGAAAAGTTCAAGCTGTATTTTTTGTTTATCTGCATCCAGTCTTAATGGCTCTGTATTGAGCATTTTAACTAGTCTGGATCCTTCTACAGACGTAGGACCTAGATCCTGCCCTAGCCTGCTGTTTACTGTCTCTGTCCTCCTTGCTTTTGAGATCTCCTGTTTCATGATAGAAAAGACAGGGATTTTTTTTTTAATATAAGCCATTTGTCTAACAACGCCCTTGGTCTAAAGTTGATCTATCGAAGCATGATCCAACAAGAAAGAGAAATAATTAACTTCTGAAATAACACAGGGCTTTGTCATTCTGCATGTGAGTTGAAGGTTTCGTAACGCTAGATCGTGTTTTAGCGGTGAGGCTGATACCGTGCGTGCTGGGTGACTTATGCACAGGCATGCTGGGGAAATTTAATTAACTCGGGGACAAGGGGTTTGCAGGCTGATACTCTTCATTTGGTTTAACTGCTGTAAAACTGAGTTACCAAAGCAGGGAGAGAAGGGTCCGATGTGCTTTTTAAGAGCACTGTTCAGAACCTGAGAACAAGAAGATGAAGTGTTGGTGCCTGTTGCTCTGTGAAACGTTCTGTTTGTGTGCGTTAGGGATTTCGTTACTCTCTTTAACCGGAAATGTGTGTGAATAACATCTGAGTAAGTGTATGGAAAAGCTAAACTATTGCAGATCAATTATAATAGGATTTTATCACGAAGGAAAAACAGAAAATCAAAGAAGTCAAAATTCCTATGCAGCTTCTCTGCCAAAATCTCACTACCTTTCTAAAGCAAGGCAGGAAGTCTAATCAGGAAGTTTAATAAGGACAAATTAATTGTTGCTGCAACTCCAATTATGCAACATGGTAGCTTTTCATGGAAAGCAAGCCTTTCTGGAGAGGAAGGCAAGGAAGGTTAGATTCCAATATTTTCAAGACACCATTTGTCTTTGCGTTCTGCATCTGGCAGATGTGTGTGCACATTCAGGGGATGTCACTGCTTTGTGAAGCAGGAGGGTGTTCTTGGATGGAATCTATATGTGGGGCCTCAGATTTTTCTGCATTTTTCCTTTTTACAATAGGGACAAATGAAGTCAGCGTCACTTCTGTGATTAACTGCTTATTGTTCTTGCCTGATGCCTTGTCATGGACTCATACTCAGATCAAATAATAAATGAAAAGACTTTTTTTCCCCTTCAAGAATACTGGCTACATTTGAATTGTGAAAACCGGCTGCCAGATTGTTAGAGGTATAATGTACAGAAGTATTAAGAAAAAAGCTGGGGTTTAGTTTTGTTTTGCTTACCATGGCAACAAAAATAATGGAGCTGCGGTTTTACCATTGACAAATGTTGACAAGTGGAGCCACAACTATTAAAAAATTCAGAAGAAAGGAATGTTGACAGCCTACAGAAATTAGGGTTTTAATTACATGATGGCTGGCAAAATTTGTCAATCTCTTTTTGTTATTGACATACCAATCTTTTCTGAAGATTGGTATATCACAGTGGCAAAGATACTTATGTTCTAATGCTGATTGCATTTCAGAGACTGTGAGAAAGGCACCGACACTTTGGTGTTGACAGGGAACCTTTCCACACTGAGGAGAAAAATTAGTGATATTATTTGGTTTAATGTATTTCTGTTGAGGGGGGAATAAAAAGGCAGCCCCAAACCCTCCTAGATTCAGGTAGTCCAGTAATTCTGCTTCTGCTATGAAGTTTCCTTGTTTTTTAATTGCTGAAGAAGGCTGAGTAACTTTAGTGTTTTTATAATCCATTGGATTTCTAAAAGCATGTATGCAGACAAAAGCATAGCTACCACAATTTCAGGCAAAAAGACCTGCAATTCTCCCTGCCAGGCTGTGCCAGTCTGAGACGCTGTAAGCAGCGTGATGCAGCCGGGCTGTGTCTTGCAGAAGCACTGGTTGGTGTGGCCACCCGGCTGTCCCATCGGAGCAGGGCAGGGTGACCTGGGACCAGCTGGCCTCTGGGAAGTGACGTGGACCTGTGCTCATTGTGATCTGCCAGGGTGGCCAGGCTGGCTTCCAGGTGGTGATTTCTGGTGTGTCCCAGCACACGCAGCATGTTGCCTCGTTTGGTCTGTTGCAAGGTCAGAATTGTGATGCTGTTGTTGCTGCCAATTAGGAGAGACCTTGTTTTGCAGTAAGATTCCTCAAAAAAAGCCAAGCTCCACACTAAAGATAAACAGAAAATACAAATAAGGGGCAAACTGAGAAGGTCTAATCAGGGTGGCTGGTGACTCCCCGTTCAGAGAGATAAGAAAAGGCCATTTGGTCTAGATAAGTTTGGGACATGCTGAAAAACAGTGGCGCTTGGTCTTTTGGAATGTAGACTCTCTGGTACCATCAGAGGTTACGTTAGTTCTTCCCAGATGCTGTTGTGTTACTGAACAGGCCCTGCCATCATATGCCACAACTTTTTGGTTTGTTTTTTGGTATTAAAAGTGCCAGATTAAGAGGAGACCTCAGCAAATAGTTCCAAGGCAGTGAAGACGGCCTTGGGGGATCTGATCAAAACCTATAAATACATACAGGGGAAGGGGGCAGTCTTTTTTTCAGTGGTGCCCAGTGAGAGGACAAGAGGAAATGGGAACCAACTTGTACATAAGAAGTTCTATCTAAACATGAGGAGGAACTTCTTCACTCTGAAGGTAGCAGAGCCCTGGAACTGGCTGCCCAGAGAGGTGGTGGAGTCTCCATCTCTGGAGACATTCAAAACCCTCCTGGACAAGTTTCTGTGCAACCCGCTCTTGGAGGACCCACTTTGGCAGGGGAGTTGGACTAGATGATCTCCAGACGTCCCTTCCAAACCCGTATCATTCTGTGAAGATGAGGCCTCCCTCGTTTGTGGCTGGAGCAGTGCCTAATGACTGCATGAGCAACGTGTTCGTTAAATGACGTTGTGACGTGTTCTTGGCTGCTTTATCTGAGCAAGTATATTCTTGATTGTAATATATAGGTGGATATTTTAAGTGCCTTGTTAATCCGGCCACTTGAATGGTAATCTCATTATGTTCTCAGATTTACGTTGCTGTGGGTTTGGTTGGGTTTTGTTGGTTGGGTTTTTTTGGGTTGGGGTTTGGTTGTGGTGTTTTTTTGGCCTTAAATATATTTAAGTGCAGGAGTTTAAAATGTATTTTGCTGCTTTGCTTGCTTAGCCAGCAGGTAAAAAATCCTAGCGAGGGGAAAATGGGTCGCGGGAGGGAAGAGAAGAGGGAAGGGAAGGTGTTTTATTCATTCCCGTCCCTACGGGGGATGTGGAGGTGCGGCGGGAGGGTGGAATCATCCCCTTCGGCGCAGCAGCTCGGTGGATCCCCGGTGCAGTGCACGGCTCAGACCACCGGGGGGCGCCTCTCCGAAGGGCACCGGCGACCGTCGCTCCCCGCGGTGCCTGCGCGCCGGAGGGCAGCGGGGCCGGGATCGGCGGTGCGGTGTGAGTGCGGGGTAGGGTGCGTGAAAGGCCGGGGAGGGGCAGGGATGGTGGGGGGGAAAGGACACGGAACAGGACTGTCTCCTTGTCGCCTCAGTGTCACTGGGCCTGCGCCGTCTCTCTGCCGGCTTGTTTCCCCATTGCCGGTCGTCCGCGGGGTTGGGTGTGCGGGGAAGAGGCGGCAGCAAAGACTAAATTTGGAGAAACGAGGGGCTGCCCACACAGAGGGGGGAAGAAAGGACTTCCAAGGCTGCTTGAAGCATGGAAGTGGAGTCCCAGTCTCCTGGAACACTCCCCCCCTTACTTCCCCCTCCCCCTCCCCCCGAGGCCTTGAATATGAAACCTGTGTCGATTATCTTGTATTTTTGCTTTTCGTAATGAATAATTTTGCTGGTAGAAATCGTGCAGTGCGAGGAATTACGTTGTTTGCCTCTTGTCTGTTTTGTTTGCTTTCTAACTTCCAACTATACTCTCCTATTGCCAATTAAAGCTTAGGTCGATTAAGCTAGCTATGTAGGTGGAACGCGGTGTCCTTTGATGTCATTTTCTAAGTAAATCTACAGTAACTTTAGAAGGTATGTACAATACACCGTGTGGTGTATGGTTGGGCTCGATGGCCTTAGAGGTCGTTTTCTAGTAGGATGATTCTCAGATTCGGTGCATGTGAACGTTAAAATATGAGCAAGACCAAAGAATCCAAATATGGGAAAGGTAGGAAAATAATTCTTAGTGTAAGCTTGAATCTGCAGTAACTGGGGCTGGGTTGGAAGAGGAGGGACCACTTGATGCCTAGCAGGTCACTGTGATTGTGGTCAATGCTGGTTTGCATTATTAGTGGGTGTGTTGGTATTCGCTCTCTTTCCCCAGCTCCGCAGGCAGCCACCACGTGCAGCTTTCCTGCTCTGCATCCCCAGCAGTGAGTTTAGCCTGAAATATCTTGACATGAGTCCTTTTTTGCAGTTCTGTGCTCCAAGAACTTTCCTCTTCGTGGTGTCTCCGTTTTGCTGACTGAGCAGAGATTTGAATTTTCCTGTACAGAATATCTAGCTGCCTGTTCTTTCTGGATGCACTTAGAGAGTTGGAAGATTTCTGAAGTGCTGTGCCAGAGCTCTTTGCTGTCCCGTGTTCAAAAGGGTTATTGAGATGTTTGGTTTCCTTAAAGCAGTCTCAGAATGGGAGAGATCACTTGGTCTATCAACTAACTTCCTTCTAAAGGCAGGAGTATGGTTTGCTTGCTTGACACAGCAACTTTCGCTTCAGCTGGAGCCAAGTGCAGCGGTGTGTTGAATTCAGTAACCAAACATGCGCAGACTGGGAAGAAATGTGTATAAAAGACTTTTGTTTTGGACACAAGGACTGGTTTGTTACAGGATCTTTACAATGGCGAAAAGAAAAAAAAATGATGTGAAAAATTACTTGCCATTCGTGCCATCAGAAATGTCAGGAGGCTGCTTTGTGCATTGATTTTGGCACTTAAGGGCCAGTTTAGGCTTGCAGGGACCTCTGAAGTTTCTCCAGTCAAACCCTCACGTAAAGCAGGGCTAATTCTGGAGATCGGTCAGGCTGCTGTGTTTTGTAGTCCTTCCTGGTATTTAAAAGCTCGTGAAATCTTGATGAGCATGTTACCAGGTTATTGTGGATTGTGAATTTTCTTTATAGGAGTTAGATTACAAAGATATGTATTATGACTCATTTTGGGGGGGAATGTCTCATAAAAATAATCAGCTTAACTTGTTTGGGGTATGCAAGCTGTGACAAGGCTCGGAAAGATTTTTAGGCTCAATACAGAATGTCTTGGGCAAGTTATGAGTGGGAGAGAAAGGAAGGATAAGCAAGGGTCAAGGCTGTTTTAGACTTGGGTATATGTGCTAGTGCAGTCCAGCAGTCCACTGTTTCCACTTTTGCTCAGCTCTCTTCTTAGGAAAAGTATGTAAGTAAATCTGTGTGCTGCCCTGAGTTTATTGACAATTTGAAAACAGAGACTTCCCAGTATTTTTTGACACAGCTGCAATGGGTCCTGTTTATACTGCTAAAATAAATGTTTAAGGATGGCTATCCTCTTAATGACAACTTTTTATGTGGTTGTGGGTGGGAGGGAGATGAGACATCTAGAAAACTGGTCTTCTTGACACAAAGTGAAGACCGTCAACTGGCACTTAGGACAGGATTATGACTAAGCTTGTTTAAATTCTGATTAGCTGAGTACCAACAGACCATAAAATAACTCACTGTTATCTTTGAGATCACCACAAAAACACAGAAAAAGACATTTTTCCTTTTCTTCTTTGACCTCTGCTCTCTGTTCCCTTCTGGAAGTTTTAGCAGAGTTGAGAGCTTGCAGATCTGATAGCTTCAGAGAAAACAATGCTCTTTAGTGAAGGGATATTGCCGCTAAAGCAGGTAACCAAACATAGAAGCACTGGGGTAATTCACCAGTATAGTCTCTATATTTAGATTTTTTTTTCCTAGTATTTTGCATTGTGATAGCTTTTTAATTGTTTCCAGAGTTGTTGGCATCGTTTTGGCATGCAGTGTACGAGGGGGGGGGGGGCAGATTAGAAGTAGACTAGGCTGAAACATAGGGAAAATATTACTTGCAAAAAAATGCAGAGTTCTACAGAAAAGCATAGTGTAGCACACAGAGCTTAAAGTTCAGCGCTGTTCCCAGCTTCAGAAAAGGTTTCTGTAATTCTCACTCCCTGTACCCACCCCCTCCACAAAGATACCGTGTGATTAAGATACCTTTAACACAATCTTGTCCTGGATTGGACAGCTGTGCTTTCGTAACCGCCACAGGGTGACTGTGGCACGTATTGCTCAAAGACGGGGAGAGCAAAGGCGAAGGCTCGTAGCCGCAAGGCAAAGGCTCCAGAGCTGGACTCCTACTCAGTCCTGCCCACTTGCCACTTGTGCCCGCGTGGGCTGTCTCCCTTCCTGCCTGCGCTCACCTTCGGGGGAGCTGGTGGTGGCTGATGCTGGTGAGTGCCTGCGCCTCAGGGTTACAGGCTTATGGGATGCTCTGTTGTACCTTCTCTTCCTGGACTATGGCTTATGGGGTGCTTTCTTCTACCTTCTTAGGGTGGGTTGTTGTCTGATGTTTAAAATCTCAGAGTTTGACCACGCGGCAGTAGTGTTTGCATTTTAAGGTGGAGTGGAGGGTTGTGAAGTTATTTTGAGCTTCAGAGTTCCTTAATAAACAGCAGCTAAACTGAAATGAAGTGGCAAACGTTCAGCTGTTTTCCATTTAGTCTCTTCACTTGGGGTTCAATGACACTGTTAGCAAATGTCTTAATAATCCTGTCTGCTGTTTCCCGTATGTATTTTTCAGAGTGGCTCACTATTGTGTTTGCTTAGCAGGGGAGGAATTGCAGCATCACTATGTAGAACTGCTTCTTCCATTCCCTTGTTCATTAAATAACAAAATATTTTCATATTTGAATAGGGTTTTTTTGTCACTAAGTGGAGACCAAAGAGTCCAATTAAACTAGAGATGTGTTAACTGAGCTTAATGATCTCTCTAACAACTACATCTGAGGGGAAGCTGGCTTTTAGCGATGCTAATAATGCTAATAAAAATAGAAAGCTATGCGAGAACTACTCAGTAATCAGTTGCCACAAATTTGCCAACATTTTTGCATACAAACAACATGCACAAGGGGTTAATACTTGGGTGCTGTGTCCCTCCCTCCTTCTCTCCTCCTGCTCTTGTAACTAAGAAGAGGAAAAACTGTTCTTGACCGGGTAAGTCAATTCCAAAGAATAGCCGGATAATCGAATGCTGAGAGGGAGCAGAGCTATAGCCTTTTGGGTCACCACAGAGGTTTTAAGTCTTTACACAATGTGTATTCCTGTGTTACACAGGAATATATTTTGAATTATTCATTCCAATGGCAGGGACCAGGGTGGTCTCTGACAGGAGTCGGAGGCAGATATCAAAAATTTGTTGTTACAGTATGACTTTGTGTTTGAAAAAAGTATGTAGAGAAAGCAGATATGATCACAGAAGGTTTCTCTCAGTTAGAAATAAGTGGTGAAATGTGATAGAATCTGTTCTCTTATCTGTGTTATGTTTGTGTGAACTGGCTTTGTTTCCTGCTCGGGATCATGGATTACTTGTTTCTAGATACTGCGATACTGTCTGCCTTGGAGCCAAGTATGCTGTGAAAAGAATAAAGCGATCTGTGCTTCAGAATGCTTTCTAACTGTGGTTGTATTTGTCAGTAGCATTCTAGAGCTAGTTTTAAGGATGGAAAGAGGTTTTCTCCTAGAAAACTCTGGGTGCTGTGGCTCCGACACAAAAGCGTGGAGCTACTCCTAGTTCTTACTTGGTGAATTCTGGCAATAGCTACCTGGGGGGATAGAGATTGTGCATTTGTGTGCCTTATTGCCAGTCACAGTTCAAAACACTGGTATTTTCCTGTGTTTACGAGAGGAAAAAGCTCTCCCATACAAAAGTATATACAGATGGCAATATTTACCAAAACAGTCCATCAGGGAATAGGTTTTTGCAGATGACTGTGGAAAAAAAATTGATTCTCTGTATTGTGTAATGGTGGAGTTGGGTGACTGCAAATCTGCTGCCCTTTGTAACACATAACTGTTAGGATGTAAGTATACAGGGAATTCTTGTACACCCAACACTCCAATGACTCCTGTACCAGTTATTGCTCAGAGCTGGATCTTGAATTTTGTCCATGAGGCAGGGCTAAGCATGCTTTCCTGCATCCTCATAACTGACACTGCCCCACTGGAAGGCGGCTGTCAACCCTTTCCAGGCTTGGGAAACACGTGTAAGGGTCAAAATTGGGCTATGGGGGGTGTTTGTGGATGGATGGATAGTGGTTAAATAAAATTGCCACTGAACTAGAGTCGCCAGTAACAAGCAGTGTTTGTGCTTTAGGACCTGAGCCATTGTATGGAGTGGCTTCCATTGCAGTGTTATCAATTCTGACTGATGGCTGTGAGTTCAAGTTGTTTGTTCCTGATGTCATTTCTGCTTTAGCAGGAGTGGAAATGGGTTACCATATAGAAGGTGCTGTCCAGGACGTGTTTGTAATGCTGGATCGCTTTGTCAAAGAAAGTGGTTCCCAGTCTACATATTTCTGTCTGCAGTCATGGTCAATAAGCTCTAATTTTGGCTTGGTGCCTGCTTTGGTTCTAGAGTGGAACTGTAAGGAACAGGAAAGGTTACCAGTTACAGGGAATCTGATAATCAGATAGAGATTTGGGGTTTTGGTTTGTTTGGGTTTTTTTTGAAGTCTTCTGTAGTATATTTATAAATTCACTGCTTAATATAGATTAGTGGGGAAACCCCCCACATTTAATATAAAAACGCTTCTTTTTTGAAGGAAACCACCATCTTACTGTAATAATTTAAGCTACTGACTAACATAGAGGTCATCTTGTTAGAGGCTTTTTATTACACACATACACTTCAATCATCTTTCTCCCCATATCATCTAAGCATTTAATCATGAATGTTTTTGTCAGTCTGGTAGCAGGAAGAGGTAAGAATAAAACCCCATTTAGCACGTTAATAATACAGATCATCACCAAAACAAAAATGTCCATGTGAGCTTTGAGTTATTGTTTTAATCTAGTTTCTCCTTGTCTGGCATCATTGATGCTTTTTCCTTTCTCTTTCAGAAATGTCCTTCCTGCCAGACTTTGGGATCTTCACCATGGGCATGTGGTCTGTTGGTCTTGGAGCCATCGGTGCAGCTGTGACAGGGATTGTCCTTGCAAACACTGACTTATTTTTGTCCAAGCCAGAAAAGGCTACTTTGGAGTTTTTAGAGGAGATAGAGCTAAAAACTGTGGGGTCAGGTAAGATTCTGAATATTTCAGCCCACATTCTTCAATAATTGGCTTTTATAAGAACATTTGTAAGGCTAAAGTTGGAATATTTTTTCATAGTCTTTCCTAGTTACAAGATGTAGTTGGGTGTCCTTGGTAGCAGATACTTTCGGTGAAGAAAAAGCAACTAAACTTGATTTTGCTGGATGAAATATGACACTTTTAAAACTCAGTAAAACAATAATACCCTGTTATGCATCTAGGTTTTTTTTCTGATAGAGCTGTATTTTAATGTGGAGTTCTCTGCAATGCTTTGTGTTGGTCCTTAAAGCATTGATCATTATAGACAAGAATGGCTGATATTGTTGATGCTGTTTCTCCTATATTAACAGAACAAAGAGCATTCAAAGCTGGTGAACTATGGAAGAAGAACGGTGCAGTGATCATGGCTGTGCGAAGACCTGGATGATTTTTGTGCAGAGAGGTACTTGCTGGGCTTGGGGATTGATTGGGAAGAGCTGAGCTCTACTTAATTACATGCCCTTTAAATGAAGGAAGGCGTCAACAGGACAGTCGTCTGACGTATCTGAAAGGTCTTGTTTCTTAGCCCAAACTGGTTGCCAGCTAACAGCATACTTCTTTGCAGCTGTTTGTGTAGTCCAGGTCCTGAGCATTTTCCTTCTGAAGGCAATAGGTGCATGATTTCTTACATCTGCCAAGGACCTAGCCCATGGTAATTAGAAAGGGAAATTACACAAAATACAATTGGTAATGAGCTAGTTGTTTTCAATATGTCCAAAGAAAATCTCTGTGAGCCAGGTAGTCTTTGGTCCAAAGCAGACAAAGACTGCAATTGGCAGAAAGCCATCAGATAAAGCCCATCAGCCAAAAAGGAGATGTGCCTAAAGGGCCATCCCTCATGGTTCTGGATCCTGGATGTGAGGCAGGAAGGTAAGGAGTCTGAAGATAAGGAGTTACTGTTCCATAACAAGGTGGGTTGGGAAACAAAATTTGGTCCTTAAGTTGGCATTAGGCTCCTTGGGTGGAGGTGGGAGGAGACATTTAAGATTTGAATGTACCGTGTGCTTGGGAACAGCCGTAACTTGCACCTTGGCCATTATTTTTCTCATAGCTATGGGGAAAAATAGCTATTATGTTGTTACTTGCAACACTATAACATGGAGCAATTAATATTGCAACCACTTAATTAAGGGATCTGCTCCCATCAGTGGTAAGTGCTTAAGTATGTGTAGAATTCATGTAAGGTTATAGATGGAAGTGCTTTGCTCTCTGCACAGGTGTCGCGTAGGCAGGAGGAGGACACACTGTGTGCCTTTCACATACAGGCAGACAGGAATTCTTTAATGATTTTTTGTCTTTAATGCTAACTTCCTAAGTAGAAATAAAGAGCCCAATTCAAGGAATTGTGGTAGGTTTTTGTCTTTCTGGAAAAGTTTGAGGGGAGAGAAATTTAATTTTCTAATTGTTTTTGCTTCAAAACTTCAGTTTTTTACCAGAGGCAGCCACACTACTGAGCAGCTAATGAGACCAAAGAATTGTTTGGTATTTTAACTGTGAAAGGGTTTGAAAAAGCTTTTAAATTGCCTTGGCTGAAGTTATTTTTGGTTGTAGTATACTCATAGGATTTTTGTGAGTTGACTCTTGCCTTTCTCCTAAGTTCAGTTGCCCTTTATTTGTGTGCCCATTCATGTTTCTTCATAGTATGAAAGCTGCTTCTTTCCCCACTGAGCTGCTGGAATGGTTCAGATGTAGGTGGCTGGCTCTATCTGTTAACCAGCGGGCAGGAGGTTTTTATTGTTTTTGGAGGGGACAAAATACACTTAATTCCCACTATCTTACATCTTGGAAAGGATGTTGAACTTTGTCCTTGTTGACAGTGCCAAGAAGGTCTATATACTTCCCTGGACACAGCGGTGGGGTTGAAAAGTGGTCATTCAGCCCCATAGGTCACCAGTCTGATCTCAGTGGTGAGAACATGCTTCCATTACCCACTGCAAAGGACATTACAAATCCTACTGCCTTTTGACCCTTGAAAACTGAAGCATGTAGACTTAAGAAATACAGTCTTTTACCTGTATCATCTGCTTCCAAAATAATCAGATGCTCCTTTTGTTACTTAAGATAGACTGTGTTTAACAGGACTGCTCTTCTACATCTCATGGTCTGTATCTGGCCGTGTGGAGACCCAGGGCTCCGGTCATTGGGAAAGTGCCATGGGCTTGCTAAATATTGTAATCATTAACTCAAGCAGTCTAAAGCAGGGCAAGAGCCATAGTTGAACTATCAGGGGAACAAACTAAAACAGGAATTGTTCCTTTGGGTCGTGCCCGTCTTTGTGGAGAGAGGAAGTATTCTGCCAGGCTGTGCTTGTCTGCTTTTGACAAAACCAAGGAAGGTGTCACATGGAACGGCCACAGCCCCGCGGAGAGGCTGTACAGCTGTGTCGTGTGCTGCAACTCCCCCACAAAAATAGAATTCCTTCCTTTCTCTTAGGGTATATTTTTTAAATAAGAACAAGTCATGTCTAGTCCCAGGATGCTGCCTGAAGTCTAAGCTCTTTTTAAAACTTAATTGTGCTCATAAATTATTCCCGATCTCTCCCCTCCCAAAAGCTAAACAGAGACACAAAATAAACCCCACCAAGTGCTCAAGTGCCTTTCTCCAAAAGGCTGGTCAAGGTTTGGTGGTGTCTCTATCTCTCCAGAGACAGTGATTTCTGGTCTTACAGGGGACCCCACTGTGCTCCCCTGAAACATCAGCTCTCAGACATGTTGGGTCTCTATACAGTTTTTGTCCTGTGTTAAGTCAACTATGAGAGTTTTAAGCTATATGAAAAATCCCAGTTAAAATTGCTATTAACCTCCCTTTTACAAAGTCCACAAGGCCTTTTGTTGAGGGAAAGCAGACGATAATTGGCAGATCTTTAAGAATGGAAAAGAGAGAAAAGATCTAACAAGTTTACCCTGTGAAAGATCTAACAAGTTTACACCGCGATCCTTTAACTCTCACACTCCTTACCTTGGTGTTTGCGTTGATGCTGATTCGTCCTTTTTTATTTCCTCTGAAAAACAGAGAGCAGTGACCAGGAAAGCTCCCCTCACCCTTTCACCTACTGATGGCTTTCTCTGTTGTCTCTTCTCCTCTGTTCACCCCTGTCTGTCTGCTGCTTGATACTCAGTAAATTCTAGATACCCCGCAAGTTAAGGCATTTCGGTTAGGTGGCTGAGGGCGTTAACACGAACTGTGTCAGAGTTCTTTGTGGGAGTCTTGGCCACTGGAGACCAGAAGGAAGACATTTGCAGTATGCACTCTGATCTGTTAGAAACCTTGGAGACCTTTGTACAAACTGTTGTTTGTACAAATGAACAGACGAACTGTTGTTCGTACAAATGAACAGATGAACAGCAACACCTTCCACTCTTACCCACCAGAAAAAGCAGTATTGCTTCTGGGATACTGAAGGTGTATGAAGAAATTCCCTGATTATTTTCACTGTTGAGTTTAACTGTTCTATAAACAGTTAAAATATTAGCTGAACCCGTCGCACAGGCAAGGTAAATCTACAGCTTTGAGTTAAAACTATGTTTTATCCAGGATTTAAATATTTTATCTAGTGAATGCTCAAAAAATCTCCTTCCTCTGTGGTTAATGAAGAAAAATGTAGTACGAATAAAGACCTGCCTAGGAACAGAACTAGCTTAAATGTCTGATTTACTGTTCCTGGTTTGCACCTGAAGCTAGAATTTACTTATATTTCTGAAATGCAAGGTGAGGCTTTCCAACCTCCATCTACGGCCATAAATGATTGAGCTTTTTTTCCCTTTCTTAGGAGGCTTCTGAGCTCTCCTCTCTGAAACCCCAGCTATCCAAGCTGGGTGTCCCTCTCTATGCTGTTGTGAAAGAGAAGATAGGGACTGAAGTGGAGGATTTTCAGCATTATTTCAAAGGAGAAATCTTCCTGGATGAGAAGGTACAGTGAAGTCGGTGTTCTACTTCTTGTTAAAACAAGCTTATGAGTGTCCTCTTTGAAGACCTTTATAAATAATACAATAGAATGTGGTCTGAATGAAAAAGGATTTAGTAGCATTGTAGTTTAAGAAGTTAATTAGCTTTGCTTTTCTTCATGTATATCCTGCTCAGCTTACAAACAGGTCTGTAGCTATGCACTGATAACATGCTGTTGCAGGATCATTCCTCCCCTCCCCTTTAACAGGTAAACAACATGGCATGTGAGTATTTATTCCTTTCTTCCACTGGCTCTGTAACTTGCCAATGTTTACGATGTGTGAATCAAGGTCTGAAGGTGGCAGAGGTAATTAATTCATGATGTACAGCCCAAATTGCAGTGATACACCTTGTCCCAGTACACTGGCACATGCCGGTCTCAGGTCCTACAAAACCACAGCCCTGCTTATTCCTTAACCCAGAAGACACATTTAGAGACCATTTGGCTTCTAAAGGAAAAAGAAAATGTCATACTCAAAGTCAGCTAGAATATAACTTTATTTTCCCTCCCCACTCTGCCTGTGTAAGTCAGGCGGTAAAAAACAAAACAAAAAGCTCAAACCAAATGAAACAGATGGCTGCTAAAGTTTTAGGGCTTGGCACCACATTATCTCCTTAACAGTATTTATATTGTCAAATCTAAAAATAAGAACAAAAGACATTTATCACACAGCACCAGGTTGTCAGTAATAAGGATGCAGAGGGACACAGGGCTTGCTTAAAAACTACTTGAGTGGTGGCAGTACCACTAGTCGGCTGAGCGGAGGGAAGTGGTCAGGCAGTGTGTTAAAGAGGTTTGTTCAGGTGCAGCTCTGTTTTAGCTCTGCCTGGGAAGTTTCTGTGTTGCGCCCTTTCTTGGATACAGGGTTGGCTGGTTTCCTCAATTTCATTTAGGAGTAAAACTCCTTTTCACTTTGTTTGCTGAGATATTTTGTTTCCCTGCAGAAAGGCTTCTATGGTCCACGCAGACGAAAAATGATGATGTCAGGCTTTTTCCGCCTTGGGGTCTGGCAAAATTTCTTCCGTGCTTGGAAAAGTGGATATAGTGGTAACCTGGAAGGAGAAGGATTCACCCTGGGAGGAGTATATGTGATTGGGGCAGGAAGACAGGTACTGCAGGCCATTTAGGAGGCTTTTATGTCTCCTCTGAGACCAAAAGTTTCTTTTCTGGAATCGTTTAGTTGTTGGTCAGTTGATCTCCTATGGGTAGACTGGTGTATGAATTTCTCTCTTGTGTCTTTGACTAGGGTATTTTATTGGAGCATCGTGAGAAAGAATTTGGAGACAAAGTCAGCCTTCCATCTGTCCTTGAAGCTGCTGAGAAGATAAAACCACAAGCTTCATAAGCAGAAAAATGTTTGTGATCACAGCTTGAAATGTAGAATGCATCTGTTTCTTGAACATGCAGCTTATTTGCTTCTTAACTATTTAGTGATCGATACAGGGGAAAGATTCTCTATTCAAACACAGAAAAAGATGACAATCCTCCTGGATCTTCTGTCATTGCTTCGCAGCCTTTCAGGTAGTCAGGATTTCAACTGGTTTTTTTGTGTCTGGCTGTATTAATGAAAGGCTGGGTCTAAAATCTGACCTAGCCTAGATGTTTTCAGTCAGAGACAGTCAGTTGAAAACCTGCTTACCTTGGGGAGTAAAACTGCTAAGGCTGGAGTAATGGAGTACCAGCTGAGGTTGAAGGATAATAAAACTTCATGTAAATGAAATGCTTTTGCATTTTGGTTTGTTTATTACCATATAAACACATCTGTATTTCTAGAAGACTAAATCCTTTCAGTCTAGATTATTCTGAGATGCTGCATTCAAGACATGCTACTATGTCTACCCAGGTAAGTTTCTCGTTAGTTAACTTCTGCTGACTCTAGATCTTGTAGCTTTTTGTGTGGTTTCCTGCAAAGGAGATTGAAGACATTTAATGCTCACCTCAGAAGACAATTGTGGCATGATGGTAAGTTCCTTCTTGTGCTTAAGAATCTATTAAAAAAAAAAAGGGAACAATATCAGGGAGCAGCTTAGAGAGTAACAGAATTGTCAGTTGGAAGAGACTTACAGAGATCATGTAGTCCAACGCCCCTAGAGCACATGATTCCAGACTGCATCCAGGCAGGTCTTGAAAGTCTCCAGAGAAGGGGACTCCACAACCTCCCTGGGCAGCCTGGTTCCAGTTTCCATCCTGAATTTTTGTAAGTAAACGGCTGGGTTGTTCCTCAGGGACAGGTGCAGAGAACCATGTGTTGTCTCTATCAGTGTACTGGGCTGCCTGGGTAAGTACCGCCTGTAGGATGGTGTCAAAAAGCTGTTGGGTGCTCAAAGACATAAGATGACTGACTGGGCTCTTCTGAACGGCATCCAGAGCAGCCAGCCATGCCAAGAGTTTGCCCGTGAAATAAAGAATTGTGTCTGAGGACTTTTTGTCCTGGGTTTCAATACTGAGAGGGAGTACCCGTATCATGAGTTCTTGCCTGACACAAGGCACCTAAACCTCTTCCTCCACAAACCTGCAAAGTTGGAAACAATGTGTAAGTGGCCATTTGTCTGCAGTAGGCATGTTGTTACTTGGGAGTGCAAGTGATAGGAAAAACAAAAGATGCTAAAGTGAGCTACTGTTTCTTACAGTTGCAAGATGCTTTTAATGATAAAGTTCTTACTTAGAGTAGGAGAATTCTGGATCACAGCTCCTATAGTCTTTTGAGTTTACTTTCCAGTGGGAACCGTAGAGTTGCCATTTGCAGAGGACAGATCTTCCACAAAGAAGCAGGCAAAGAAGGTACTGATCTTAGACCTGGATTTCAGGCCTTCTTCCAAGGGCTGTTTATGCGTTTCACATAAACATGAAATGTGAAAGGCATAAACAGTCCTTGGAGAATGGGACAGAAGCCAGATAAATTCCAAGGTGCCTTTAGAACCTGCTAAATCTGGAGAGCATCTACTTAAAATTTGTGTACATACAATTGAATTCCACTCATTTGGACAGAGCTGGCCACCGGTTCTCTCAGTCAGACTGCAGAAAGTCCTGGATGATGAAAAGGACGCAGGATGGAGTTGCAGGCCTGCTGTTGGCCCACCCAAAGGGCCTGTGTTTTCTGATCTTGGAGAAAGAAGCAGGAAGCCATCATGGGCAGCATTTAGAATGTTTAGCTGAAGTATAATGGTTGTTAAACATAAAAATCATTAATGCATCATACAAGATGAAGTGTTCCTTGAGTGTAGAAACATTTGTAGAAAGACCCATGAAGTGCTTTTGAGGATGTGTATTAAAATCCTCATGGTGACTGAAAGTTCTCTCTCAGCTTCAGCAAAAACATATATACAGTAACCATGTCAGATCTAGGTCTGGAAGAGTGTGTTTTCCATCTGTTGACAGGGACAGGCCCTGTAAACAGCTCGTGGGACAGCGTTCTTCTTGAGTTGACAGTTATGTAAGCTTACCCACATTTCAGAGTTTTCTAACCCCATATTTCAGAGGTCAAGTCAAATCTGCACCCATAAAAAGTCCAAATAGTAGTTAAAAATGTTCTCAAGAATTATTGTTGATAAACCTGATTTATTTTCGTAAGCCAGCCTTGGGATTATTTGGAATTGACTCATCCTTTCTGAATTCCATGTTGACAAAACAAAATTGGAGAAGATAGCAAATATGCGATGCCTAGGAGCTAGGAATAGTACATAGGAATTGGAAATGGCCAGTCCCAAAGAAATAAAAATGAGAGCAAAATAGCAAAGGAGGAACAAATGAATTATAAGTTCATTTCCAGTGCTGGAGAGTGCAAGGTCTACTATCTAGCTTAAAAAAAATGGTTTGGTCTTTCAATCTAGAATGTTTACTGGAAAAAATAAATTAATAGTTGTTGATTTTGTTGTGCTAACAGCTACCTCTGCTGGCCCAGTTCATGATACATGTTTAATGTTTTGATATTTTTTTTCTTTTAACATAACATACACAAAATCTCAATCATTTCCAAGTGCATCAAATACCACATTGCAGTTCGACACTCAGCTGTTTACTGGCAACTCTAGTAAGTTCGATTATTCTGGGCTTGAGAAACAAAACTCCCCTGTAGTAATTTCAGTCAACTGAGATGAACTTTTAAAAATACAAATTATGTTTCCTATCTGTGATGTCCTTTTAAAGCCATTTGAAAGACACTTTGCCTCAGAGGGTGTTTTCTGCTTATCTCCTGCTCTGCCTGTTTGTTTCCCCGCGTGGGTTATCCATTCTCACGGCTGTCAAACTGCCAGCAGTTGGTGGCATTTGCAAATATCCACATAGAGAAAGGAATGCCAAGGGTTCCCTGCCATTTTCTGATGCATTTCCTGCGGTGCACTGTGGTAGGAAGAACGAGTGTATTTGTTTTTCCCTCTGAACCGCTGGATGTCACTGCTACCCCAGCCAAAATTGAAGGTCAGCAGTAAACCTGAAGTTTTTTCTGCAGTAAAAGATTTGCATAACAAAGATGCCAGGAACAGACCACTGCAGATTCCGACTAGGCTAGAAGAAAGCTGTTGGAAAAGGCATCAACTCCTGCAATCTGTTTACTTGCGTGGCCATTTTCCTTTTTAAAATATGAAACTTGGAGGAAGGATACACTGTGTTCAATAATGCAGTCTGTGGTATATAGATAATTCTAAATGAGTGTGGAGGTAATAAATTGCTAACAGACTCACTGCAAGCCTTTCTATGTCATATGTTTTAGTAATACTACTTTTTGATATTGCCTGTGTCCCACAGCGCTGATGTATGAGCCCGTGCCACACAGGTGACTCAGTGGAGCCGGCGTGGAGAGGTGCAATAGCCAATCGGAAACAGCAGGGGGAGCTGGGGAGCGGGAGAAAATACCGAGGAGAAATGATCACAGACTCGTAGAAAGAGTTGGGGTTGGGACTTTGAAGGTCATCTAGTTCGAACACCCCTGCTATGAGCAGGGACACCTCCCGCTAGCCCATATTGCTCAAAGGCCCATCCAGCCTGGTCTCAAACACCTCCGGGGATGGGGCAGCCACAGCTTTTCTGGGCAACCTGTTCCAGTGTCTTCACCCCCACAGTAAATAATTGCTTCCTGATATCATATCTACATCTCCCCTCTTTTGACGTTTAAAACTGTTAGCCCTCATCATGTTGCTACTCTCCCTGATCAAGAGTCCCTCCCCATCTCTCCTGTAGGCCCCTTTAGGTTCTGGAAGGCTGCTATAAGGTCTCCCTGGAGCCTTCTCTTCTGCAGATTGAGCAACCCCAATTCTCTCAGCCTCTCCTATAATGAATAAAGTTAAATCACTGATTCAGTCTAGTCTAATTTTATTTGACATCTGAATAATTCTATCCAAATTTAGTTGTCTTCTGATTGATCTCAAAAACGTTGTAAAGGTTTTCTCTAAAATATTCCTGTTTTCTCTTTTAGCTCCAGCTACTGATTTCTTAGTATCTGAAGTTGTTTAAAGCATCTCGGTAGCTTCTGTGGGCTTTTCTACCCACACATCCTTCTCTCTCTTAGCATCATAATTATCAAAACCACGTGTAAGTGCCAACTTTAGCTTTGATTTCCAGAAATCTCCTTGCATAAATGGAAATTTCTTCCACTAAAAAGTTGTGTTTGATGATAATGAGAACGCTAAGCAGATAGAGTGGAATTGGTTAGTAGCTCTGGTCATGCCGTTTTCCATCAGTCATTCCTCATAATGAATCATTCATTGATTTCAATAAACGTTTTGTATTTGGTCAGAGGAAATGGCATTGACAAACCATACATGGACATTGGCCTGCACAAGTTCACTACAGATATTCCATTTTCATTCCTGCAGTATTATTGCACCTTTTTACTGCTGAAGTGACTGTCTTTTTAAAGTCTTCTGATTTGCCCTAGCGCTTAGTTAATCTTTCTGCGATGGATGAGATTTTTACCCTAACTTTTTTGGCAGCATAGTGAAGCACACGGAACAGTGATAATGTCAAAGACAAATAAATGGGACAGAGAGAGGGTTGTTCAAACTCTCTCCATGCTAACAGTGAACAAAGTCAATTCAACTACTCTGTGAACTGCTAACACTAACCATTTTACAAGACTATTTTAAATTGCAAGAGGAAATTATTTTAGTGATGAATGCCCTTCCTAATTCCATGGTCCTTACATCCTAAAACTGCTAAATTTCCCTGAAATTTCCCATTTCCCCTGCTGAATGTCAGCAGCTACTATTGCACCCTCCATCTTCCCAACTCTTATAGAAGCAGCATGCTGGAGATTTCTGCCTTGGCTCTGGAATTTCTGGAGATGTGACTCTATAAGAAGACTCAAGTACTTCTGAGGTGATAAAAAGATGTCTTCTAGGTCTTTTTACCACTTTATAATCCAATGACCTTTCCTAGGTCCCCTTCCTCGCTTACATCCTCCATAAAATTCAGGTGATTATTCTTCTAGCACCTGCTCTCAGCTTTACCAGTCAATTCAATTATACTTTGGTTTCTAAGAAGCCTGGAGCGAGGTTGGGGAGGCCTGCAAATTCTCCCTCCCTCCCAGCTTTTTTTTTAACATTTCTTTGAACTACGTGTAAGGGACGAGAAGGAATCTTGGTAACATGATCAAGAAATGGGTGACATACTGGTGTCTGTCTACTTTCTCTGACTTCAGATGGGTGTGGGTGAGGCAGATTGCCTTTATCCCATATTAATTCTAGTGTGGGTTTGGTTGTCAGCATTGACCTAGTGGACAATTACAACATGAGAGATGCACCAAGCTCACCCCATTGCTCACCAGTTCATTTCGCTCTTTAGCCGAGCACTCGGTCAGATTGTTGCCATCTCTGTTAGCAGTGCTTGTTCCTGACCTCAGGGGAATGAAGTGCCCAAAGTTGAAGCCTGGAGCAGGTAAAGGAAGTGTCAAGTATGAGGTGACCTGTAATAATGCTTCTGGTGTCACACCGCCTTCCTTAGCCTTGCCTTCCTGCACACAAATGCATTTTCATAGTGAGACACTGAAGAAAACAGTTTTGTTCTCTCTATATAAGACAACAAAAGCAACAGAAGTGTTTCCCTGTGTCAAGAGAGATCATAAGGTATAGAACAGAAGGAAACTGCAGCAGTGCATGAAAGTTAGGAGCTAAGCTAGATGCCGGGTGCAAGGAGCAGACTCCACGCCCTTTACGGCTGTTATCCAGCGTTTATCCCCAGCTGCTCCCTGGAATCTGTGCACGAGCCAGCCAGGCTGCTTTCCGTTTGTCTGTGAAGGGAGCCCCCTTCTCCAGTTTGGGAAGACGGGGAGACAGATGTGGAACCTGGATGGAGTGAGAGCAGCAGTGATAGCTGACAGGCCGGGGCCATACCTAAGGGCTCTGGCAGCCCGATGGCCAGGCCTGACGGTAGGAAGGGGCAACCATCTCCACACCTGCTAGTCCATGACTACCTCAGGTGTGAGTTATGGCTTGCTCATCACATGTGCTTAAAAAACAGCAGTCAGCCCCTCCTTCCCTTCCTGCCTATTCTCCCAGCCCCTAAATCTCCCTCGAAAGAGATTTTAAAGTCCTGAGACTCAAAAAGCCCTTTGGAATCGTTTTAGGGTTTAGTTTGTTTGTTTGTTTGTTTTTTTACCTTCGCCTTCTGGTTTTCCAGGTAAACCCGACTGCGCCTTCAACGTTACCTTGAAAGCGCCGCCTCCTTTCCCCCACTGAGGGCCCGGGCAGGCCGCAGCCGCCGACCTCCCTCACCGCCCGGGGGCGGGGCGCGGGGCTGCTTTCCTCAGCCACTTCCGCGGAGTAGGGGCCGCCGCCATCTCGACCAGAAGGCTTATCTAAAATAATTAAAAAAAAAACAAAACAAAACAAAAAACAGCAGAGGGTCTTGGTGAGCGGCCACTGAGTTCCCTCAGCTGAGCCGCTGAAGGGGTCCGCGGGGGGCAGTGGCAGCAGGGCAGTGAGGGGCGAACCGTTCCCGCCGCTGGGGCGGGGCGGGCGCCGCTGGAGCTCGCAGCCTCCGCCCGGCCTTGGGTCCTACCGGGGTATAGAGGCTTTCCGTCGGCTCTAGGGACGCCTGTGGGGTTCACGGCTGGCGAAGCCGACCGGAGGGCCAGGACTCTGGAGAAAGAGCCGGGCCTCCTGCGCGTCCCCTTTGTGTGGAGCACGGCTGCGTGTGGGGAGCGGGCGGGGCCGGAGGGGCGGGCGGGCATTTCTGTGTTGCCTCGGCCCCCGGCAGCATCAAGGAAAGCAGTGGTGGGGCGGTTCGGCTGAAGGGGAACTCTGCCGCTAGCACCCGGCTGCGCTGAGGCGGGGGAAGGTCTGGGAACGTCGCGTCCATGGAGTAGCCGAGACCGTGGAGGGACTCCCGAGTACGCCGACCGCTACCTCGCCGTCCTTACAACTTGGCGAAACTTAGCGAGCAGGCTGCTGCCCCCGGTGAGTCCCGACCCGCCGCCGGCCCGGGCGTCCCCCGCAGCCGCCTGACACGGGGGTCGCGCCGTGTCCCTCCACCGCACAGGGTGCTTGTTTCTCCCCTCCCCGTCTTCAAGCACCGGCATTTTGAACCCCCGCCCGGAGTGTGGCTCTCCTGTAGGCTGGCAGCCATGAACCGGGCGGGGAGCAGGCGCTGCCCGGCCGCCCTTCCTTGGCACGGGCGGGCAGCAGCCCTCAGACTCGCTAAGTTTCCCGAAAACATGGGGCTACGGCGAACCTCTGCCATTGTCCTTATCGCAGAGGCCGGGCGAGGCTTCCTCCGGGAGTTAGCGCGAAGTTGTTTCGTTGAGCGAGGTGCCGCAAGGGAGAAACATATTTATATTTTAACAAATCTATTGCTTTATTGTTGTTGGTTTGTTTGGTTTTTTAGTAGAAAGGGCTTTTGGGCCGCTGCAGCATTTGCGTGCTCTATACTTCACCATCGTACTGGCTGCCGCCAGCCCCTGCTCTCAGCCCCAGCATTGCTGTTGGCATAAGTATCTGCCCTGTCTGTGCGAGGACCGAGGCCTGTAACTCTTCTCTAAATTGTTATTTCAATTACCTGTAGCCTATATTAGTGAGGGGCCTCTCTGACACCCCTTTGGCTTCCCACCAAAGCAGGCCCAGCCCATTCACTTCAGGTGTCCAGGCCTCTTTGAGCTCTGTGGGGTCCCAGGATGGGTGTTAGGATAATTAACACATCACCAGTCCCCATTTGATCATTTACTTTCTACCTGGTTGTCTTTGTAGTTTCAGGTTAATATTTTATTTCTGGTCTGTGTCTGCTACAGAGCGCTGCCAAGAAGCTGCTGCATACAGACACTATGAGAAGAATCCAGTAATATGTGTTATGTACAGATAATGGGGGGGGAAATGTTTTTTTTCCCCTTTTGTAATTTTTTTTTTCTTTAAGGAAGGAATGGCCTTGTGCATTTCTATGGAGAGTTTAAGGTAGAAAAGGTTTGGTGTTACTCACAACCCATGGCATTAATACTTGCTTACCTTCTATTCTGATTTTTACTTTGCTGTAGAACAAACGCCAACTTTATGCTTTGAGTATCTGCCTAAGGTTGTAAAGCATATATCTGACTTAACCACCAAGTCTACCTTGAGTATGTGAAGTATTGTTTTGAGTTTTTCTAAATAAAAATAAAAGCTGTAAACATAAGATACTTGCATTGGGTTTTCCCTTCCTTAGTAGGTCTTCAGAGGTGATAGTGGAGGGAAGATATGTTAAGTAACTAGCAGGATAAGGTTTTTCCAGTATTGCTTTTTTTTTTTTTTCTGCTTGGTTGGTTGTGGTTTTTGTTTTGTTATTTTTTTTTCAATTGGGACATAAAGCTTGTGACCTAGAGCTCTGGATAAAATTAAAGGAAACCAGCTCTTTGAAAATGGAAATAGAGGGTATCTTGTTCATAAAAGCTCAGCGGGATAGCTTTCTGGCTATTTCCATCAGTAAGTTCAGCATTGATATGCTCTTATCACTTCCTGAGTTGCTTCATACTTGCAGCAAATGTGTGAAACTTTAAATGTATCGTTGTGATGCTGCCCTTATCTGCTTGATATGGAGGGTTGTGTGGGGAGAGAAGGGCTCAGGTGGGAATTCAAGTCTAGTCATTGATGTGAAGTAGGAATGAGTTTCCTTTGTGTCAAAGCAGTATCTTCAGTCCCTGGGTAAGAAGACCAATTCAGAAGAAGCCTCACTTGAGTCTTAACTGGGTCTTATTCTTGTGTCTGGTCATAGGCTTTGCCTGACATTTACTGCGCTGTAGGATAATAAATCTTATGCCATTTTCCTATTCAAAGCCTCTTTCCTCCCTGTCCCCCTTGGGAGGCGGGGAACAGAAAAAAGAAAAAAAAAATCCTTTTGTTAGGACTAATATCTGTGTAAGAGCCTTCATATAGGTAACATACCTGACAAAACTGAAATGGAATATTTTCTGGGCTACCTTTTACTACCTTTAGGCCTCTGAGCCCTAATGTGCGTCTGATTGGGCCGCTTTGGTTGGTATTGAACTTCTTACTCTTACATGTAGGAAGAGAATTGTGTGTTACGAATTTGATCATGTCTGGATGCAAAGGATTTGAAGTTGTAGGCTAACTTCTAAGGAATAACAGAGGAATATGCTTTTTGGTCCATTATTGTCTTGAGGCTGACCTCTGGCTTTTCTTAAAGGGTAGTTATATTTAGTTTATGAAGCTTTGGTGTGTAGCTACCAGTTGGCCATTGCCTGTAAATGGATGTTTGACACGGATGAAAGCGAGCAGGGGGATTTTTCTGCTGACAAACACCTACAATTTATTTTCATACTCTTCAATCAAGTTTCCCATTGTGTGTTAGGTGTGGCACAGTTTCAGATCTACCGAGTGTGAATAAATTAACTTTTTTCCGATCTCACTGCATGAGCTTTCTTGATGTGTATGTGGGGGGAAGCAGAG
This sequence comes from Jacana jacana, assembly GCA_013400555.1. NCBI lineage: Eukaryota > Metazoa > Chordata > Aves > Charadriiformes > Jacanidae > Jacana > Jacana jacana. The sequence goes on along the minus strand of VZTM01006177.1, from coordinate 22,679 downwards.
TTCACAGAGCTATTGTCAAAACTGTTCCTACAGATCCTCCCTTTATGTCATTTTCTGCTTTTACAAAAAAAAAAAAAGTTTCCACTTGGGTGAGGCATGGTAAAATATGTGAGTTTCAGACACCAGACAAAAGGAGACATTTATGCCTCAATCACACCTGAATCAAGAATGTTTTTACTTGTGGGCTTTGTGCCATGCTGCTTTGCAGTGTGCCTTCCTGGGTCAAAACTTCCTGTTTGTGGTAGAATGGACTTCTGTACTTTGGGAAAATCCATGAATATGCTATGGTTCTCATGCTTTAAGCTGAAGTACCTCAGGTAAGAAAATTTTTGTTTGAGGGTTTGATTCAGTTTTAGTTTGAAGTAAATGTCGCAGACTGTTGCTGTAGGGTATTAAGAAGTGTTCATTGTCTAGGTGGCTTCTGATTGTACATCCAAAAGATAGTTGTGTGTCTTCCTCATTAGTATTGCATAGTCCTAAAATCAATTGCTCTTCCAGAGCTGTGTTGTTGGTAGCTTGTGCGAGGGTAGTGACAGCCCTCCAGCCCGGAGTGCAGCTTGGGCAGGAACAGGATCCTTCTCTGTGACCCTTTGGCTCATGCTCAGCTAAAAACATCTGATAAAGGAAAGGTTAAGAACAATCTTGGAGTTGATCAGAGAATAGTTCATCAGGGTTAGATATAGAATCATAGAATCGTTTAGGTTGGAAGAGACCCTTGGGATCATCAAGTCCAACCATCAGCCCTACTCTACAAGTTCTCCCCTACACCATATCACTCAACACCACATCTAATCTACTCTTAAACACAGTCAGAAATGTGTGGGTTTTAAAGGTTGAGTCCCCACAAAAAGGCTGAGATCTGGTTTTAATCTAGCAATCAAAAAAAAAAGAGGTGGAACAAACCCAAGCACCTGGGTTCAGATGACTTAATTTTGAAAATAGCCACAATTTAATTACTTAAATATAGTTGAACGTCTTGTACTTGAGTTTTTTGCATTGTAAAGCAGCTTCTCTTTATTCTGGATGACTGATCAAAACTTGTTTTCAGTACAGTCAGTGAGCTGAAAAGTGATTGTTGGCTAAGTTCTTCTATTTTAGGCATGTCACCGGTAAGAATTACAGTACAGGATTTTACCTGCAGAAAATGGTGATCCTCAGATATTGACAGGATAAGAGATTGCAGTGTTTGCAGCTGAAACCACTGAATGGCCAGGCTTTTGCTGACCTTCTTTACCAATCATAAATCTTGTCATTAAAGCCCTTTGAGAGAGAATATCATTCTGCTTGATTATTCATACTTGAATTCTGTTATCTCTTATGCAAAAAGCTTTTAGCAAACAAAAATAAAATATGCTGACTGTGAGAAGAACTTTATCCAAACCCAGGCCTCTTCACAGGGTTTAAAAGTAAGTTTGTTTTCCTTTCTGATTCAGTGTGCATCAGCCCCCATTTGGAAAGGGAAGGACCCACACTTGTTTTGCTTCAGTGTTTCCTGTCTCTCTTCCTTTTTGGGAGCACAGCAACGGTATTTTATCCCTTTCCTTGCAGTAAAGCTTATATGTGATATGTGTAAGTGAATGAACTTCTGTTCTTATCCAGAGTGCTGCTTACGTGTATTTCTTCTGAGAGCTGTTTCTGTGTCCTTGTCTTTAGAAGTCCATGCTGAAAATCTTAGGGCTGTCTTCATCCTTAATTTGAACCTGGATGTGAAAGGCAAGGGTGTAACAAACATATAGCTTTGCTTCCTCTTGGTCTTTGCAGTAAGTGTTGTTGAAATATGTCCCAGTATTAAAAAGGAGCTTTTCTGTTTTACACTTCCAGTTTAGAGAGCAATAGGAAATTAGTACAGGTCTTCCATGTGAAGACTGGTGCTGAAGCCTCTCTGATATATTTGGGGCTCTGATAGACTCAGGCACTTGCTGAGCTTGTGTTTCCATATGAGCCATTGGCTTTTTTTTATGATTTGTTTTGTTTTGGCTTTTCTGTTTCAGACAGGTTGCTTCTGTACAAAACCAAATTTGTTCGTGTGGCGCAACAGCCCTTTCCAGAAATATATTTCCCCCATTTTAAAGGTTTTTGTTTCCTGTTCAAAGACTAAATAATTGATCCTTGAGTCTCTCTGGAACTTTGTTTTCTCTAAATAATCGATGGGACTTGGAGGTAACAATGCAGCTTCCAGTTGCTGCGGTCACAGCTACAGGAAGAAGAATCAAGCAGAGTATTCAGAGGCAGCCGAACGCTGTGAATTTTAATATTTCAAAGAGTGACTTGTTCTGCTTGATGAGAGCTGTCTACTCTTGCTTTGGGGTAAAAAATAAGTGCTCAAATAATGTACACTGACATCCAGAAACTCCTAGAGTAGATCATAAAGGGAATGGCCTCAAGTGTCTGAAAGGAAGACACCTGAGATATTGGACTTTGGTCTCTATGTGACAGAGGCTTCCAACTGCCGGAATATGGTGCTGATTCTTTTGATGCATGTTTCTTTCCCTTCAACAATTTGTTATGAAATGGTGCTCAGGGAAGTACTTAGTGTTGCGTGGAATATGAATATGGTGGTATATCTATTTGTAATAAAGAGTAATAAATAGCAAAGCTCTCTACCCTGCCCTGAGTATTCAGTTACTTCAGTTTGCCTTCATGGCGAGCCCATGGAGGAGGAGGGTGCATCCAAAAAGTTGTCTGACTTGAAACTGTTAGATAGGCAATTAGTGAGATGACTCACAGAAGTCAACAAGGTGGCTTTCTTTGCGAGGTGTACAGCGTGCTGAGGTTGCAAAGGGTATTTTAACAAAGTGGCTATAGCAGTTGTCTGCTTCTGCCCAGCAGAAGGGAATTCAGTTGAAAGACCTTGTCCAGCTGGGACAAGTGAGAAGGGAAGGTGTTTGGCTCCCTTTTCTGCTTAAGTAACAAGTCGTGCTCTCAGCCTGTTAACATGGCAGTTTCCTGTGTTCTCTCTATCTCTTTTTTTTTTTTTTTTTTCATTTATTATAGGCATGGATTAGGAAGTGTTTGTGTCTAACCTCTGAACCTTCTACGTCTGCTGGTGCATTTGCTTTTAGCTATTGTAGAGACTGACATCCGTATTGGAAGGAGCTCTGCCGGTGTCACTTCACAGCCTTTGCTGCCCTGATCTTAGTGACTCCGTGTTGTTCTTGGCAGGCTCCTGAGAGGTGGAAAGCCTGTTTTTCCTCCTTCCCCTGAGGCGGATACAGTCTTCCAGTGAGACAGTCGAGGGTTTCTCACGACCTGCCTGAGAAGGGAGGGCTTTGGGGGAAGGGCTGGAGCTGTTCAAGCATGGGCTTGGCGGTCTAGAGCAGCTTTGGTCTGTCTCTTTTATTTTATTTTTTTTTCTTGTTTTGTGGTAGCATGTGCAGGCTGCTCTGTGAAACTAACTGCGATGTCTCCTGAAGCATTAGCTTACTTCTGTGGGCTGACACATCCAATCTGCTGAAGAGCTGGCAGTGGTTAGGGTCATGACCTATTTGCTGAATGCCATTTTGTCCCATCTCTAATGTTTTCTGGTGTTGTGTTAGAGGTTTACCTGCTACTTGGTTTTTGAGAGTTACACAAGTACATTTCTATACCAGAAAGTCAGCTGGTAGGAAGAATAATTACGTAGTGGTTTAGCTGTCTATGTGGCTACAGAGAGCTATTTTATTTCATGGCCTGTGAGCCAGTGATCATCCTGGTTAGAATGTAAAATAAGGTTCTCCTGGGTGTGTTGTGAAGGCAATCGGTGAATGAGGTGGAAGGCAGCAAAAGAAAGCAAGCGTTGAAAGCCTCATCCCCAAACCCAACACACTTAAGCACCCTATCCCCCCAACAAGTAACATCCTGTGGTGCTGGGCTGGTGCCTCATATGCAATCAGTGTTCCTCTTGTGTTGGAAAGCAAGAGTCTTGTCACTTGAGGTGGATTGGGTTTGTTATGGATTCAGCTCTGCATTGTGTCTCCATAACTTGGAAACAGCATTGTTTAACAAGAACGTTACTAGTAATTGTGCAGACACATGCATTAGTTGCTTGGCATTGCTCATTGCTGGAATTCTTTTTTTTAACCTAGATATACCTTGATCTGGTTTAAATTGTTAAAATAGGTATCTATTTTGTTATACATATGTATTTATATATGGTGTAAATACACATATAGGAACATTCAGTGTAAAGGTTAAGAAATACGGTGTGGATGTGGACAGACTGCATGCTATACCCAAAGCAAGGAATGTTTTTTTAAGGGAAAAAAACCAAACAACAGGCCCAGAACAAATTAGGTGCTCATCATTTCTTTGGTATATATTACTATAATCA
>VZTM01006177.1:569-18339 GCA_013400555.1 Jacana jacana | reverse complement strand
TTTTTTTTTTTTTTTCCTTCTCTAGTGAAAAAGGAAATAAAGGATATCCTTTTTGACAGAAGTGTAACTGTAAACTTGAACAAGTGGCATTCTTGGAGAGGAGGAAAGCCACAGTACATCTAAAAGTTTAGGATGTTCTCTGAAGAAATGGGATTTGTCAGCAAAAAAGTTGCTGGCTTCCTGTCTGTTATCCTTTAGGTTCTGCCTTTTGTGGTATGAAGTGGTATTGCAAACAGAGGGCACATTTTGGTCTTGAAATATTTTGGTCTGTGTGGAGGTATCGGAGGGAGCAAGCAACAGGTTCTGTTACTGTTGGATCACTAAATAGAAAAAAATTCCCTGAACACTAAATAGAAATAAAATTGTCCCCCAAACTGGAAGTTCTGGCTCCTTCAAAATATTTACTTTGTAAGGGTTCCAAAACCTTCTGTTGGGAGTAAAAAAAAAAAAAAAGTAAAATTACATGCTTGCTTTAATTTGAGACCTTGAGTTTTGCCTCTCTACTGTTAATGTTAGAGTGAGTGTGTCTCCACTCTCATGAGAGGTAGTAGAAAGCAGTTGAGGACTTCTGATCAGCTAAGATTATTGTGCCTACATGTTCTAACAGGTTTTGCTCCCTGGACTGAATAAACTCCTGGTCAGAATGACTGACACGCTTCTGTGTTTTACAGTACCTGAACTTTATGTGAATTAAAAGGAAAACATAGCTTGTAGTTACTTGCATATTATAAATGAGTTAAGCACAGACAAGCTCCTTTTCAGGTGAACTGGTCAATACCTTTGTTAAAGAAAATTTTCATAGTCATGAGAGATTTTTCCAGACTTTCCTGAGATGTTAATGAGCCATCCATTGAACTGTAGTGACAATGTATGGTGTTGGTTTCACTTACTCGGTGTAATCCATCTGAGTTTTAACTTGCATGAGCATGGGTTATCTCATAGTGCTTTTGTGGATAAGGTCACTTATCCTGTGCTCCTGCTGTTGCCTGCGATTCTTAAATATTAATAAAAAACCTGACAGCCTCCTCTCTTCTATGGTCTTTCAGCCTTCTGTTCATGTTTGGAAAATTGTTGGCATGCAAACTCAATTTACTTGTTACATTTCCTTTTCTTTCTGCTTCCTGTGCTGTCTTTTGCTCTGAATCAGAATATAGAGTATACGCTTTTTTTGTGGTTAGCTACTTTGAGTGGATTTCCCCTGAACTGGGTAAGAATTCCATGCCTTTTAGCCGGTGCTTTTGTCAGCACTGCTGTGTGTTGCAAAGTCTCTGTTCACTTAGTACTTCAGAGAACCTGAGTTCAGTGGAGCAGAAGTAGCATATACATAGTAAAATTCAGTGCGTAACTGAGTAGAGTTGTACCTCTCCTGGAGGTCAGTAACAAAAAATATTGGCAGTTTGGATGTACATGGTCAATACTTGCATTCTACGCTGTTATTTGTTTTCATTCTGACCAGTTTGTGTAAATGAACCTAGTAGGTTTTGGAACTGCTTTAGGTGTTGTTTTTTCTGGCATTACTAGTAGCTTTTATAGCTAACTAGGAATGAAAACTTTAACATGTGAAAGCAAGGCCAACCACCTATATCTCTTGGTAGCTTCCATGTGAAGAATTGTGAAAAGTGGAATTGTTACAGCAACTATTGTCCTCTGTCACTGCTTTTTATGTGCTATAGGAGTGATTCTGCTTGTCTTTTCAAGTCTTCCTTTAGTGTATTTCAGTTAGTTTAAGAAATCAAGTGGAGGTGAAAATATCCCACGAGTGATAGCTTGAATAGCTGTTTGAATTGTGCAGTGCAGAGCCTTTATGCCAAAGTGTTGGTCATGTTAGTCAAGGTGGTAATTCAGAAGAGGGTAAGAGATGATGCTTCTTGATGCCAGTGTAGATTATTTTTCAGAATTTAAGGTGTCTATATTCTGAATGTTAGTCTAAGTTTGAAGTACTTCTACAAGGAATTTCAGATGCAACTCATCCACATACAAGTAGTGGCTTGGCCAAAAGCACAATACATAACTTCAGTGTGAGTTGTCTATAGAGCTCAAGTGGAGCTCTTCTGAAATGCTGCTTCCTTGTTTGGGATTTGGGAGCACTGTTGTGTTTTCCTAAGTTACTATTTGTTCTGTAGTGAATAAAGCCCAGTCACTGAAGCCGGAAACCCTTCCCATGTATAGGGGATTGTTCTGTAGAGTTTGTATTGGAGCAACTTGTGCCTGAAATGATCTTCAAATGCTTTCGAGAACATGCGTCTTTGGCATGCCACAGAAATAAAAACCACAAAAGGTGAAATCTTAAGAAATCTGTCTGGCTTTGGTCATGTTTTCCACTGAGTTCTGTTATCTGCTAGTATTTTTTCTAGTAAAACTGATAACGGATTAGCAATAGCTGTCTTGCATCATGAGTTGTTTTCTCTAAGAATGCGCAAATATTTCTCTGCTCTTCTGGACTGCAGCAGAAATAAATATGCTATAGTTGTATTCCTTAAGAGAGGTTTTACTTACTTTGTGGTGCCCCGGTCAGAACTCATTGAAGACAAAACTACAAAAAAATAAGGGTTATACATGCATGCAAGGGAGTTCCTGAGTCATCCACAGGGCTGCTATCTCTTCCAGGATCAAAGTGGCCTGTAAGAGCTCCAAAACCTGTCAGTTTTCCTCACTTTTGTGTTGCACCAGCTCAGTCCTTACATGAAGATTTGATGCCCAGCACCCAGATGCTATACTGAATATTGGAGGCTTCCTTGGTGGTCAGCTTCTCTCTGGGATGTGGAAAAGGCAATCTATAGGCACCTCTCAGTTGTTCCATTTTCAGAATGTCCTGAGAGAAACCCTCTGAACTGTCCCTGGTCAGGGATAAGTCTTTTTCAACCTCACAACCCACCCCACCCCGACCCGTGTTGATTGAGCACCTCCAAAGAGTATGGCAATTATTTTTAAGGGCAGAATGTCTTGAATGAATGAACTGATGCTTTCTGATACAGATTTGGTGTTGATGGAGTAATGGAATTAAGTAGTCATATAAAAATAAAGAATATGCTAAAGTGCATCTCTTGCTGTATATTAAAAATTCTTGCTCCTCGGTGCATTCTTCTTCTTTTGACTTTGCTGATCTGCTTTACCAGCTTCGTATAGACTTGGTGCTTTGAATGGAGGAGGGAAGTAGCCAACAGCTTACAAAATAGATTTTTTTTTCCCTTGTTTTCACTTCCCTCAGTTGTGCCCCTTTCCCCAGCTTAATCCATTTCAGTGCATTAGCTTCAAGTGTGGTGTGGCCTATGGCACTGGTGTAGGCTGGTATTGCTGGTGTAGGCTGTATTGCAGTAGCTAGTGCTACTGTTGGCCTCACATCCTGTTCTCCTCCTACCTCCTGACTGCACCCACACTGGCATTTGTATGAGCTCTGGGGAGGTAAATTGGAAAGCTTACAATTCTTTTCTTCTTGGCGTGTGGTACAACGTCACAGGATTGATCTGAAGATTTGCCATATGATTTGTTTGCTCTATTGAGTAGGATGATTAATGGTTGTGGATTTTATGAGAGGGCAGAGAAAGGGATCAGGACTCCATATGGTGGCACTACTGGCTGAACCTGGAACTTCAGTGTGACTCCCATGTAATGTTAATGCCTTCTGAGAAGTTTATTTATGACCTAGATCTAGAGATGTACATTAGTGTTCCAGTTGTTCTAGATTTAACATTTTATCTGTGAGGTTTTCCCTGTGTACCTAAATTAGATTGTCTTAATATCCCACAGCTTCTGTTTTATGAGTGTTAGAAACTGTAGACTGAATATCACTACTGTACCAGTTTTAAGGTAAGAGTGGAATCTCTGAGTGTAGAAGCACTTTGGAAATGGCAGTAGCCTCTTGATAAACAACTACGTTTTTTCCCCTCACTAAAGCTGTAAATACCAAGAAGCAATTATATAGTCTACCAAAGCATCAGTGCTCTGCATGTAACTTTTAGAAGTTCCCGTTGTTGTGAGTGGGTGATAACTGTCAGCTGACATTTGTGACTTGCTTTGTCTGAAACACAGTAGAGAAAGTTACAATCTATGCTGCCCACATACTACTTTAATCTTCCAAGTGTTTTGTAGTATTGCCTAACCATAGTTATGTAGCCTGTGATGTAAGTTAAATGAAATACTGATGTGGCAGATTTCTAGACTCGTAAAAGATGCCTCCTACGTTAGGAAATATAGCAGCTTTTAGTATAAACATGGGGAAGGGGACTCCGTGGCCTTAAGGGGATTGCCTGGTCTGTTTGTAGGGCTAGGGTAGACACACGCTTGCACTTTAGATTTATTATGTCAGAATGTCACTTCCATACCAGTAGTGATAATACTGCTGTGTTTGGTGGTCTGTCAAGAGGAGCCAAAAGATTCCTGATGAGAATAAGCAAAGAGTAATTCTGCTCTTAGTATAGGCAGATGTTTCAGAAGGCAACATCTGTCTGTGCAGCCATGTGCTGTTCTAGGACAGCTTCCTGTAACAAGGAACCAGTACTGCCTGTCACTTCAGAGCATTAAAAAAAAAATAAAACCAAAACAAACCAGTGAATAAAAAGCGTTTTGCTTTTTCATTCTGTGAAAATCCCTGTAATTAGTATTGATTGGGGTGTCTTGCCAGTTCCCCAGGGAAGTGGGGAGAAATGTCTTACAAGCTGGTGGTCAAAACAGTGATGTAGGTGGGGAATGGTGCTTATCAGTAAGGGTACTTTTGATGCTCTTATTCCTGTGAATAGCTTCCGCTGAAGCTGGCACTTGAACAGTTGGATGTAAGTCCCAATGCCAGAGAGGGCAACCTAACAAAAGCTAAGACTTCAGACTGTTTGGGTTTTAGGTGCTGAAATGTTTTGCTTGCCTTTCTGTCTCAGGTTATATTTTAAACCTCTTTGTCATGTAGAACCTCATTTTTATAGAATATAATAATGTTCTAGCTGAATGCCACCTTCTGTCTCCTCTTGTAGCAGATGCAGCAGCAAAATCAATGTTTCTTACTACTACTATGCATATCGGTTGCCACTCCTGTTTTTGGCCAGGATCCTGATTTTTCACAGGGAGAGATGCAGGATGGTGATGGAGGCTTCAGTATACCTGCATCCAGAGAATATTTGCACCAGCAGCCAGTGTATTGTTGTAATACAGGCTTATGCTGATGTGAACAGAGTCTTGGACTCTGCTCAGACTAGTTGGGTTCTCTTGTTGTCTCGTAGTGTCTCCTCTTCCCTATCTTCCCCCTCTTCCCCAGACCCATCAGACTTACTGACTTGGACAAGTGTGTGACTGTTGACTCTTGAAATATAAATTGCTATTTGGAACCAGAGACTCAAATAAAGAACTCGGGGAAAATCAGACATTTGTTCTTTCTCTTGTATTGTCTCATCTGCAGCCTTAGAAACGAGTGTCAGGAGAGTGGTGTTAAAGCAGGTTTTCCTCACTATGTCTCATATAGTAAGATTCCTAAATGTTGTCTGTGAAGCTGCATGGGTTGAAAAGGTCAGTAAGTAAAGCTCAGCCAGAGCATGAGGAAGCAAAACTGTCTGCATCTTAGGAATGTATATTGCAAAACTTAGCTATGTATATGACTCGCATCTGGGAAAGTCCTTTCCAGTCACTGCCATAAAGTACAATTTTATCTGTTTTAACAAAGAATAAATGGTTTTCACATAAATTAACTGGGTGAACATTAGGACTTAGTTGTAAGATAAGGCATTGGAAGGCAAAAAACCCCTCATTGCTAGTATTTGATTAAAGCTGTATAGAAATCAGCATCTGAACTGTGGAAATATCAAGCTCAGGTGTTAATGGTGAATGTTACTCTCTAGCATGGCAAATTTTGCAGGTATTGTTTCAGTAAGACTGTCCAATATGTCCTTTAATCCTTCTCCAGACTCTGCCATGTTTCTGAAACCAGTTACATAGTTTGTTCTGTGTGTTTAGTCCCTTTACTTGGGGCTATTAAGGAAAAAATGTTTTGGTTCTGACTTAACTCATTTGTACTCTGTCTTGGGTGGAATCAGGAGGAATAATTCCTTCTTTTGATGTCTTTCCTGTTGCTACTGTGTCTGTCCAGATGCATGAATCTAGAGTGACCTGTGTGTAATGTATTTTAGGCAACCTGCATAGGTAGCATATGTGTGAAGGCTACTTAGGTGATATTAGGCTTTATTATATACAAATGAATCTACTTTGTGTCAGGTGGATTAGTAAGATTTGTGTGATACCTACCAACTTCCAGTAGGATCTGAAAATTCCACTTATGTATGTTCAAGCCATCTTAGCTTGAAAAAAAGCAGAAATTATTCTCTGTCCACAAATCTTGCAAGCTTACAAAGGTTGAAAGGAACCTTAAAGATCATCAAGTTCCAATGCCCCTGGACAGCACTGGTCTCAGTGCTGATGCCTGAGGAATGCCACTTGTCACTGGCTGTGACATCGAGCTGTTGACTACAACTCTTGAGTTTAACTGTCCAGCCAATTCCTTATCCACTGAGTGGTCCATCCATCAAACCCACATCTGTTGCTGTGGGACAGTGTCAAATGCTTTGCATGAGCCCAGGTAGGTGATGGCAGTTGCTCTTCCCTTACCCACCAACACTGTAACCCCATTGTAGAAGGCCACCAAATCTGTCAGATGCTTTTGCCTTTAGCAAAGACATGTTGGCTGTCACCGATCGCCTCCTTATTTTGTGTGTGCCTTAGCAGAGTTTCCAGGAAGATCTGCTCCATGAGCATGCTGGACACAGAGGTGTGACTGGCCTGTATTTCCCAGGTCTTCCTTTTTTGCCTTTTTGAAAATGGAGGTTATGTTTCCCCCTTCTCCAGTAAGTGGACTTCACCGGACTGCCATGACTTCTCCAATATGATGGATAGTGGCATAGCAACTTCATCTACCAGTTCCCTTGAGAGCCACAGGTGCTTCTTATGGATTTGTTCACCTTCAGGCTGCTTAAATGATCTTGAACCTGAACAGTGGGCAGTTCTTGGTTCTCCCAGTCTCTCCCTTTGCCTTCTGTGACTTGGGCCTGGTGGCTTACTTTGTTGTGCCAAGTCATGTGATTATTTTTTTTTTTCCCAATTTTTTTTTTTTACATAACTGCTTGAAGCTATGGAGTATTCTACCAAAATATACCCTCCTTAGTCCATGGTCTCTGCACTTCTGGAAGTTATTTCAATTTGGTTGGTCAGCACAGAAACTTCCTGTGTGGGGTTGAAGAGGGACAGGGAATGTATCTGGACCAAGAAGGGACTCATGGTTCTTGTTTTCAGACTTTGATGGGTAGACTTGGTTTTGCGTGCTGGCTGTGAAGGTCTTTTTCTCAGTTAGGAGGTGTTTGAAAATTCTGGGCTTGCTTCCCTGTTGCAAGCCTTTTCTTAACAGCTTACAGGAGGAAGACGTTTACCTCAAGCGAGCGGAGGGTTGAAATGTGGAACTGCCTCTTGTCTGTCATAGGCAGCGCTCGTGTGGTCAGCCCTCTAGAATGTGAGGGCTGTGGGAATGCTTTATCCTCCCTGACCCAGCTCTCAATTTAACAGCTTGTCCTCTGTTTTTTTCCTATGCATGGCATTTCTGCAGAGGTGTTTTAGTTATGATACTTTGAAAAGCTGTAGTTCTCTGAAATATTTGAGCAATAGCTTGTTGAACCTTATCTCCAGTGCACATAAAGAAGCCAGAAAACCAGACTGCAGAGCAGATCAGCTATTTTATGAGGAGGCTTTTGGTTTTAAGAATAAAACCTCATATGAGGGACTCTGGTAAAGAAACATTAAAGTATGGAAAAGACAGAGTACTACTGCCTGTTGTATTTAGCAGTCTGTAGGCTTTCCAGGCAACCACTTTTAGCTGGGTTGTTGGATGTGCCATCCAGAGGGTGGGTGTTCAGACTTTTGTGTAAATCCAAGCAACTGCATGTATAAGTAAAATGGTTTTGAAAGAGCGAGAAAGCGGATGAATTCAACTTGCTGATGCAAATCTTCCTAGGCTAACTGTATAGCTAGTTTCCTTTTTGAGTGTCCCTCCCTGTTGCTACATAAGGGTGCTTAAAGACAGGATTATTAAGCAACAAATACTTAAGAGTTTATGGTCAGCAGAAGCTTCAGAGCTGACTTTGAACATACTTCTGGCACACATTACAGGTCACTACAGTAGCTTCCACAAAAGAGATATGGAAAAAATCCTTTATTTTTAAAATCTTTCACTGTCTAATTCCTCTAATTGTTTCTTTTCTGTGTAGACGCTGTGCTATAGAAGATGCACTATTACCGATACTCTAATGCAGAAGTCAGCTGTTGGTACAAATACCTCCTCTTCAGCTACAATATTGTCTTCTGGGTGAGTACAAAATGTAGAAACTGAAATAATTTAGGCATGCTTCAGTTTTTTTAATTGCTTCCATGTTTCCTCAGGAGAATAGGCTGAAATACTGACAGTAGGAAGTTAATGTATGATATGTACTGGGTGTTTTGGAGTTGAAGAAGCCTATCCTGTTTGAGAAAGTAACTATTATTGAAAATTATATGGATAATGATTCCTTACTATCTTTCTTTTTCTTATCCTTTCCTCCTATCTTACCTTCTGAGTAAAGATAAAGGAGTGAAGCCTATAAAACCAGTTTTCTTGTTTGGTCGGTTGTTGGGCTTTTTTTAATGGAGAAAGGAAAGATCTGCTTGAAGTATGTCAAAAGAAAACAGCATAGTCTCTACTGTTGCTGACAAGGCCTTTGTCTTTTGAATGAGGGAGGCCATTAGATGCTGGTTGTGTGTGGGCAAAGGTTAAAACTCCCTTTCTCAAAGGCACTTTAGTAAGATGAGTTGCTTCCCTGTTAAGAGAAGTCTTTCTAATATCTCCTTTCAGTTCATCTTTGATCTCTGTGTTCGGGTGGTGTAGCTGTAAATACACTGTGCAGAAGAGAAGAAAGGAACTACTTCAGAGATGTGTCAACAGCTGGCATTACAACATAGTCAAGATCTTATATGTCCTGCTCTGGGCAGCAAAATTGTCTGCTACTGTCTTGAAATACTTAGCTAGGGACTAACCTGCTTATAATGTTTAGAATTGTGAATGTGAAAAGGGTGCGCAAATAGGGGTGTGATTCTAGATCTGTATAAGGATCACGATCACTGAAGCACCCAGTTACCTCAGGAAAGAAGGCAATTCAAAGCTTAGTGTATGGAATTGCATTAGAGATAGTTTGTGAAGGGGAGGTGAAGGTAAGAATGCTGGTTCAGATAAACTTGATGGTTCTTTTCAGAACTTGTGGGTCAAATGTTAATAGTTCGCATCTGAAGGCGTGGGAAGGGAAAAGGTCAGGGAAAGGCATGGGTAGTCTTGGAGAAGTTTGGATACAGTGACTTAGCTGGTGCTAGAAGCTTGGATTCATGTTCTTATTCAGAGTTGAAATATTTCTTAGCTACTTCTAAAGACTTTTTTCGAAGTCAAAAAGTTCAGATAGTAAGAACAGAAGTATGGTATGCAGCTGAAGCAACTTGTTTAAGAGTAAATATTGAATTTCCTGATTGACTTGTCTGAGATCAGTAGTCTTGTTACAGAAGATTATTCTGTTTGTTTACTGTGATTTCTTAAACCATGTCAATTTTTTACTACCTACAATTTAATATATGGAATTGTTACATAAATCTGTATTTAACTTTGCTGAAATAAGAGGTTTATTATCTAAACATAAATTGAAAGCTGCAGAATATTTTTTGTGTCTGTCCATAGTGATTTGGTATTTTGCTTGACTAACCCACATAAACTTCTGGTAAACTAGGCTGGCATTTCTGCACACCTTGGCTGCTTTGGCAGTATTTAAGGTAGAAAACAAGGCGTTTTTTGAAAGCTGCATGTATGATGGACAAAGCTCTGAATGAATGTTAGGTTAGAAAGTCTAGGTTTGATGGAATTTCTGGGAGCCACCTTGCCCAACTTTGTTGAAAGCAAGACCTGTAGTGTAGGAAATCACTGCTTGAAGAGAAGAGCTGGGAATCTTGTGAGTTTATTACTCATCAATTTTCTGCTGACTTCTGCTGAGGAATTATTATCAGGCTGACCTAGGGATAACCAGAAGGGGCGTAGCCATGACTCAAAAAAGCAGCGTTTAAGAAGGAAATGTTAGTCTAGATTCACTTTTCTTGGCTTGCAGGGCAGATGCTTGCGGGTGCTTGTTTTGTTTGGGTTAGTGAGGATGGCCATTCTATAATCAGTATGAGGGATGATATGTGGATAAGTGTGCAGACAGCCTTTTGCCCATTTAAACCCTTACTGGAGGTATTTATGTTAGTTCACCTGTGTCTCAACTCATGACAGAGTTTATTCACAAGCCAAGTAATTTGCATGTAAATAAGGAGTTGCACTTGTTCTTCTGTAATGCTTACTAAAGATACATGTTGACTTCCCCATTGTAGCCCTAAAGGTAATACCAGTGGCTGTATAAGGTTTACAGTTAAAGCAAATGATGACTTAGTAGTTTGCAGAATATTTAAACTTTTTAGTGGGTGGTTACTTTTCTTCAGTATGGGTCACATTTCAAATACAGTTCACATAGATTGGTATGGAACAAAATGTTGAACTTGAAGGAAAAATAGGAATATTTTGGTAATGGCAAGTTCATCAGCCTTTAGAGATTTGTAGACCTCTCCTTGGAAAACGGTTTGTCTTTTTTGTGAGATGGACAACTTGGCAATAGGTTTAGTTCTGCTGACTTTAAGTTAGTTGTATAGGACTGGCTAGCAAAATAATTTCTCTGTTCTTTGTACTTGGCTTTTCCTTTTAAGAAAGGGAATGGGTCATAGGAGTGCTCTGTCTTTCAAGGCATTTTAATGTGGAATTACTTTATTTTCTTCTTGCTTTTTCAACATGCTAATAAGATTTAACTTCTCAAAGTACGCCTGCTTTAATGAGTAGCGATGAGGCAGCATTGCACCCATTAAGATAGCCCTGCGGGGAGTGCTCAGAAGTTTAAGTGAAATTACCCTATTACAAAGAACAAGACTGGACCTCCTTTTGAGTTTTAAAGCTTTCTTTTTTTTTTTCTCCAAATAGCTTCACTTGTCATAAAGAAATGAAAAGACTGCAGTAGTACAAGGCAAAGAGCACTTTTCTGTTCTGAGTAGTTTTTCAATGGAGTGAGTCCTGCGAAAGCCCTAGTGGAGGAAGGGGCAGGGGGTGGGTGGATGGCTGATTCCAGGGGGATAGCAGGGGTGCCCTGTCTTGGGGTGCAGCACTGCTTGATGCCTTCCAGCCTGCACTTGGGAAGGCCCAGGGCATAAAAGGAGGTGTCTCAGTCACCTCTCTCTAGCGCTTGCTTCTTTGTCTCCACTTGAAGCATTTTTTGGGATAGTCCAAGAATTGCACCTCAGCCAGGACATAGCTATTTCAGTGAAATGAAGGGTTACATGTATGCTCTGCCAAAGCCTTTTAGTTTACATGTGAGGCTGCTGTCTCTCAGATCAATAGAGAGGGTAAGATAGCTTTTAGTTGCTGTCATCTTGATTTCTCTTCTAATGTTCTGTAGCTTTATTTGTGCCTCTCAAGGGTTTTTGGAGGAAAAAAAACCCAAAACTTTTCGTAAATGCTATAGGGAATGTGGCATTTTTGCCCTGAATATGATGATGAAGGGTAAAAATTCTCTTAAGCTCTGGAAAAGAATTCTGAGCTCATTTTTGAAAAGTACGAAAAGACCAAGGCTAGCATAAGATTTTCTTGGCTTTTGTAATATATGTTGTTTTTTAGGAACATCTGAAACAGCAGGGCTGTGCCAGGAAGGGGAAAGAATCCACCACCAGGTGGTTTCCTGACCCTGAGAGAAAAAGTCTGGGAAGAGACAAGTGTAGGAAGGAAGGAAGGACTGTAGGCTGCTGATTGCTCCAGCATGGGTGGAGCCACAGTGTAAAATAAGATTGCTCAGGGGGTGTGAAAAGCGTTCTCTGTAAGAGTAACGCTTTGTACTTACAAAAACAGCAGCATAGGGATGCATTCCCGTTGCTTGTAATCAGACCTTGAGGCAGGCTGACCCAAAGTCAGTTTGTGTGCAAGAGTTGTCTTGCAAAAATTCTGTTTAGCTGCAACCTTGATTTGAGAAACTAATTAGACATGTTTTCTCATTTAGGAGGGCAATTCGAATAGGATAGCGAAAGAAACTCAAAGCATGGTTGGGAACAGATAGATCACGCTTAAGCTGTAGAGGTCTTGTGCGTAGTGTCTCTGGGTCAGTACATGTCAGGAGCATGAGTCTCCTGAGCAGAGCATACAGTTACTACAATATGTTAATAATGCTGATTTTTTTTTCAGTTCAAAAGCAGGAAATGACCAAATGCTGGTTACTAGTTTTAGTTTCCTGTTCAAAGGGGTACAATTGAGCTGCTTTGTGTTTCTTTCCACCTAACCTTTCATGTAGGATATGGCTTAAATGACTCTGTTGCATAGAAGTGAGATGGGTAGTCCAGTTTGTTCTTGCTTACACATCATCCAGATTCTGGTGAAGGGCAAATTTCGAAATGCCTCATTTTTGAAAAAGCTGTCTTGCTCACTCTTTCTTTAGCATCACTATTTCTCAGCTGCCTGCTCTCCCGTTCTCATGGCCCTTTAGTTCAGTGTGTTGATAAAGGTTAACACTTTTCTTTCAATTCAGACTGGATCAGTTCCCTGGACTGCCTGATAGCAGTCACTTGAATGCCTCTGTACAAGAGGGATAAAGAGACCAATTTTTTTCCTGGTGCTAATTCTCCTTAGAACTGTTGGGTATGCTCAGTCAGGCTAACTTTTGAGGTGGTTTATCGCCATGGTGTTTTACAATAGTTTTCAATGAGATACTTTGAAATATCTTGCACATAGTTATTTAACGAATGAGATTTCCTTGCTTTAAATACAATCAGTGTGTTTCCTTCTAAACTGGTTGTCTTGGTAATTGCGCCTGTAAATGCAGTGGCTGATAGTTTTATTTCTTCAAGTACATCATACTTCACTGTTTCTTTTGCTGGAGAAACCTAGTGTGTGTGGCTTGGCTGCTTCTAGTGACAATTATGAATCGTGTCTTAGCTGAATTAAGTTTTAGATTTATCCATGTTGATTCTTTGAGACTAAGTTTATATTTCTGCTGATAAACTGGTTTACTTGTAAATAGTTTGCTTATAGGTGCTCATGGAAATAACTTTGCAAAAGCAGTGTAGTGTTGTGAAACTGAATACTTTACAAAAACATGAGAGCAGTGTTTTGTGTTCAGAGGTGAAAATGAAGCATACTAGTGAAAAATCTACTTAATTAAGAATCTGTTACAAATTAAGGCTATAATTATAATGAAAGGCAGCCAGTCTGGAGATAACACTGTATTTAACACCCAATAGCACAGTGTTAGTGTTACACTAACATTAGTTTGGATATAGAGTGTGGAAGACATGTATCTTCACAATTCTTGCCCCCTGTTTTAATTTCTTTAGAAAAGTTCCCCAAAGATCCAGCTGTGTCTACTGTGTAATTTACCCTGATTACTGCAAATTATACCAGATATCTTCACCTGTCTTTCAGCATTCCTTGAGCATTTGGAATGAGTGAAGTGTACATTGTTTGTGTGCACTGTGTAGCTTAATGACATATACATCTGATTACTTGTTTTTTTCTGTTTCACTTTTTCACCCGGAAAAACACTTGAGTTAAGATTTAAGGGTAGTATGGGTCAATATCCTGTTTCTATCCATGTGATTTTTAACAGATTTTTTTAAGTTGTGCTTTGATCCAAATCATCACTTTAAATGTACTTAGAGTATTCAGAGTCTGAGATGAGTAGTCATTGTCCTCTTGCTTATTAAATCTGGAACTTTAACTTATTTAGCACTGCTTTGCCCAGTTTTAACTCAGTCCATGTATTAGCAGTTGATTTCGTTGGTTAATCCGTGTACTTAAGCCCTAAAATATGGCATATAAAGCTTCATGCCTAGACAGAAGTGTATAAAATTGAGTGATTTATGTGATCCCTTTTGGTTTTCCTTTCCTCTACTCCCCCCAGCACAATAAACCCGGAACAACTTCATTTGCCTGGAGTGCACTTTAGGGTCAGCAGGCAGTGAACCCAGCAGTACTTAAAACCCACATATATATTTTCTTGTGGAACAGAGTTCTACTTTTTGCTTCTGGCCTATGTTGTGGGGAATTGCCTGTGATGCTTGTTTAGGTCATGTGAGGTGCTGCATTTCCTAGAGGAAAGGGCCCCTTTTTAAAGGTGCATTTTCAGTTGTTGGAATTTACTAGTCAATGTGCATAAGGCTTGGGGGAAAAGTAACCTAAGTCACTTATGTGCAGTCATAGAAACATTTAGGTTGGAAAAGACCTTTTAATGTCATCGAGTCTGAACATAAATCATAGAATCATTTTGGTTGGAAGAGACCCTTGGGATCGAGTCCAACCATGTGTGACCAGCAGAAGCAGGGAGGTGATTGTCCCCCTGTACTCAGCACTGGTGAGGCCGCACCTTGAGTCTTGTGTCCAGTTCTGGGCACCTCAACACAAGAGAGATATCGAGGTGCTGGAGCGAGTACAGAGGAGGGCAACGAAACTGGTGAGAGACCTGGAGGATAAGGCTTATGAGGATCGATTGAGGGAGTTGGGATTGTTTAGTTTGAGGAAGAGGANCCATATCCCTCAACACCACATCCAGTCTACTCTTAAACACAGTCAGTGATGAGGACTCCACTACTTCCCTGGGCAGCTGATTCCACTGACCGACCTGTCACATCCAGTGATGTAACGCTGCCAAGTCCACCACTAAACTGTGCCCTTAAGTGCCACATCTATGTGTTTGTTTACCTCCAGGGATGGTGACTCAGCCACTTCCCTGGGTAGCCTGTTCCAATGCTTGACAACCCTAATACCTACTGTAAATCTCCCCTGACGCAACTTGAGGCCCCGTTTCCTCTTGTTGTAACTCCTGTTTCTTGGGAGAAGAGACCAACCCCCCACCTCACTACAGCCTCCTGTTAGTAAGTTTTAGAGAGTGGTAAGGTCTCCCCTCAACCTCCTTTTTTCCAGACTGAATAATCCCAGTTCCCTCAGTCTCTCCCCATGGGGCTTGTGCTCTAGACCCTTCACCAGCTTTGTTGCTCTTTGGACATGCTCCAGCACCTCAATGTCTTTTAAGGTTACATGGGCACAGCAGGCTAGGATAACATTTTAAGTAATGAAGAAGAGCTGCCCTCGGTTTGTAGAGAGGTCGTTCTAGTTTGATTATTGAAATTGGGTGTTAAAGGCAAACTGCCAGAGAATGGAGAAAGGGAATAAAAGACTAGAACAATGGTCTCCTGTTTTACTTGTATTAATATAATTCAGAAATACTTATTATACAAACATATGAGTTAGTGTAGGGTTTGTATGTTGTCAATTAGATATGTTGCGTGTTGAAAGTAAGAGGATGGACCATTGCATCAACTTAATTCAAAAGGGCTTAAAGCAAGGTAAGGATTCAGAAGACAAATTGTATCTAATTAAAGCAGGGGTTAATATAATGAGCCTTGACACTGAGAAGTTATGAAGTGTCAGGCATGGCTACTGTCTTGGGTGTGGTACTGTAAAATGACTAAATAGGGAATAACCTCAAAATGCATTAAATACTCTGAAATCTTCATTAATGTGTTGGTAAAAGGTTTAGAGCAAGTCATTGGGACATGGAAAGCTCCCACTCATGCGGTTATGTGGAATTACTAATTTAGTACTGTGTGTTTCTTGGGTGATCATGAACAATCAAAATGAAATACTTTTTTAAAGCAGTTTATAAAATGCAAGAATGCTATGGAATAAAAGCGCTGTAGATCCTTTTTGCAAGAGATTGACTCATGGAGAGGAATGTCCTATGACTACTGTCTGAGATCACAGACAATATTTGTTTTACTTGAGCAATAGTGCTCCTGGGTAAGTGTTTGAGAATTTGTCAATTAGTATATCTAATAAATGATTTTTATTTTTTTTCTTTTTGTTTTAGCTAGCTGGAGTGGCCTTCCTTGCAGCTGGTCTGTGGGCATGGAGTGAAAAGGTAAGGCTAGAAATGTCTGATCTTACTTTGTTTGGTGGCTGTCTCTTTTCCTGCCCCAGTAAAACAACTCCCTCAGGTAGCAGCAAAGGTTAAATGTAGCATCTGAGCTCAGGACTGTGTTCAAATGATCTAAACTGAGTTTAGTTGGAGTTTCATTCTTGTCCCTTATCAAGTGTTAAGCTGTGGCCATAGATGTTTAGACCTCTTTTTAAATTTGTGATAGCAGGTTGCTAGGGAGAATTGAATCTTTTTGAATAATCTTTATAAACTGGTTCTTTTTTGAAAGTGTGTTTTATAAGAAACATGTCTTTTTATTAAAAACAAGTGTTTGGGAGGAATATAAAAGGTATCTTTTTATATTTAAAAAAAAACCAAACCTATGCATCTTTGGGGTCATCTTTTTGAAGGATTCCAATCTTTAGGCTATCTGTTGTGTTCCACTTCGCTCCCTGTGGAGTTGCTTAAGTAACTGTGTCTCCATGTAGAGGAACAAAATTGGGGAACATGATCTAGCTGTTTTTCGGTGAAGGTTTCTTTCAGCTGAATAACTTCACCCATCAGAGGAAGATTGTGCAGGCGTGTACCTACAGAGCTCATGTCTTACAAGAGAAGAGGTGGTGTAGGTATGGAAATGAATGGTTCACCCCCTTGTTATGAATGTAAAAGTGTGGCTTCCGTATTACTGCAAGCAGTAGGAACAAGTGACAATGACTAGCAGGTTTACTGATCTGTGTCTTAATTAACAGTGGAGGGCAGGTGCCCTCGCCCTTCAGTTGTGCTGCTGAATAGGAATACATTAATTACCATCAGAGTGTAACATTTCTGTAATCAGAGCGCATGTACACAGCAGCTACCCACATACAGGGAGGTTCTGGTATTCCTCCAATTTTTGGAAGTGAACGAGTTTTATGATAATCTTAGTATTAAGGTATTTACTCTCCTCCTCCCCACTCCCTACGTTCATGCATGCTTCCTCGTAACTAGATTAGTGATACCATAATGATACCATTGACAAGCCCCCTCCACACACAAACACGGTTTACCTCCAGTTCTGTTGTTCTAAAGGAATTTTCTTTCCAGCCCTTTTGGGAGGGTGTTAAACTTGTCTTGAATTTGTATTCTGTCATGTTCAGAGATAATATTCTGTTCTGTAAAGAAGCACATAAGAACCGTGTGGTTAGAAGTAACTAGCTCATAACCACCATTTGCCAAATGGATTTTATAGTACACTGAATTTACTAAATGGTAAAACCAGACTCTTTGTCTTGATTTCTTAAATTTTGCCTGGACTTTTTTTGCTCTCTGTCCTGTTTTGCAAATAAGTGCTCCAAAGCTTTTCTTGTGGTTTTGAAATTCTGAATGGCTCATGAAACCTGCACATTATTTTTTGTGTCTGTTGTTCTGTGGGCAGTCTTTAGTACTAGTGCTGTTCCTCAGCAGTAGTGCCTGTATGGATCTGTCTGTTTACAGATAAACATCTTGGTGAACAATAGATGGGAAGTAGTAGGAAAAACATTCCAGAAGCTGTGCTGCAGTGATAAACCTGGAGATAAACTGCAGGTGGTGGAAGAGTTTTGAACATCCTGTCTCTTAGTGCAACATAGAGTACATTGGGTCTGTTTAACTTCACTGTTTTTTTCCTCATCTTTTTCCATTTCCACTAGGACTACACTTCAGGTTAATTGTTCAGCAGTCTTCTTTTTTTGTTTGTTTGCTATAAATTTTGTGTGTCTTTTAGCTGATAATATATCCAAGTGAGA
>VZTM01006159.1:0-11166 GCA_013400555.1 Jacana jacana | reverse complement strand
TGATCAGTGTATTAAAAATAGATGCATAATTTTTATGATTCTCAGCAGATAGGAAATTATGATGTAATTTGATGTAATTTAATTTTTATTGTAATATACTGTTGGCGGGGGGGAGGAAGGCTGTTATATGGCAAAATTCAAGAGGTTTTCTTCACGGGCTGTTTGCTTCTGTAATGTAAAGAATATGCAGATGTTTTGAAGATAAACAGGAATAGTGATTGGTATCTGGGGCGTTTATCTAGCAGTGATCTAGACAAGCAACATAATTTTTAGAAAGAGTGCAAGTGGAATTCTGAATAGCATTTGGATGCCACACTGCAAGTTGCATTACACGTACACCAGTAGCCCTTATTCATCTGTTACCGCATCACTGGCTCCATGGCTCCCCTAAATCTTACAGTCATTGTGAGAACTCCTTCCTGAGAAGGCTCTGCAGTCTCTCTGGAAAATTCTACATACCAGATAAGTAATTTATATCACAAAGTATATATTTTAATTCTTCTGTATAATTAACAACCCTATGCTGTTTGGTCCTTTCATCACTGGCAAATCTTTCTGCTTTTTCTGAAATTATCAGGTTAAAATAGGTAAGATTATTTTTTTAACATTGCTGAACATATACTTTGAAAGCTAACACCTTCTCCAGCTAGAGTGAGATGAAAATAGCTTTAGGCACAAGCATTCTCAGTTAGAGCAGTACCAAAAACATTGCACTAGTTAATTTAACTTCCATCTTCATCATAAATAAAACCGTAGATTTTAATATAAATTTTATCACATTGTGAGCTCATAGTCTGCATCCAGACTGAATCTTACTCTTGCAATAATGTCATAGTTATAAAAACAAATTAAGTAGCACTCATTTTATAACCTGAAACTAACTTAATCTGTCTTGAAAAAACAACTCATGACTCAGTTTTTGCATTTCTTTTTGAATAGTACAATGTTGCTAACACAGCTTTGAATATATTATTCATTTCCTTTTGCTGTCTTAGCTTTTCATAAATCATAATTCTGTTTTTTTCCCAGCAATTTTTCATACTTTTTCACCTTGACAGCTTTGCAAATGAACCTTTTTCAGCAGGTGTAATATGTGTAAGACAAATAAGATTTGGGGCATTTTCTTCTCAACCTCTTGAATTGCCCAAGATAATTCATAACTTCTTGCTTTCAGCAACTCATCTGCTTCCTGCTTTTGTGACAACAGGATGTCTTCAGCTCTGCTGTTACCCAAATTATTCCATAAAATTTTTACTTGGACTTGTAACTTCAAGAAGCCATCTGACTAGCTTCACATTTCCATATGTGCATTCAGATCTCAGCTATCTCAATTCAGCTACTTTTTGAAAGAAAAAGAAGAGAAAAAGAAAGGCTCCTTTGGGTCCCTCAAAACTGATGATAAAAAGACTTCCATTCAGTTTCTTGTATCCTCTGCAGCAATTGTGTTAGTTTTGATTTTGTATGAGTCACTCCAGGGTGATAGATGACGGAGTTTCTCCAGGTTTGGCAATTCTGGCATGGATTTGCTTCTTGAACTTGCTCCAGAGACCAAGTACTTCAGACGCCTCAGGTTCATCTTCCAGTGTTTCAGTTCTAATACTCTCACTGGCAGCAACACTAAAGAAACAAACCATCAACCTACTCCTTGGAATGGTAAAAGTCTAACAACAGCACTAAAGCACCGGCATCTCAGCCACTTTGTGCACTTATTCTTCACTTCTGATCCTTTGTTATTGTGCAATTTACAAGCTATTTCTTGATAATTGCTCCATGTTTTTCAATAGACCAACTTTTAGTACTTTAGTCAAGCTTTTTGTATTCATACGGTAAACCCAATATTAATGTATTGAACCTTACACTGGAAATGCTGGGTAATTTTGCCTTCTATTTGATTTCAGAATGTCTAACAGTTCTTAGGAAAATTCACTTAATTCATGATCATAAATATTTACAATGTCTTAAAAGCTGTCCAAGTTTAGTTTATTTCATTTCACTTTCTACAAATACTTCACTTAAAACTTCTCTAATTGAACATTATCTCCTATCACAGAAATGGCAATTTTATGACTAAATACATAGGAAACAGACCTTGCTTTTAGGCAAGGTTTTGCTGGATTAAATCATAAAAAGATAGATGTAGATCCTGGATTTTCAGGAGGGCGGAAATAAATTTGCCATAAAATTTTGTATAAATCACAACAGTCTTTGAGTTTCAAATCTCATATATAATATCAACATAAGAGAAACTGGTAAACCACAGTGTTGTCCCTAATCTTATTTTCCTTTTTCTTTCTAGAACCACCCTCTGTCCCTTCTTTCTGCATGACCCCTATGGACAGAGGACTTTGTAGAGCGAAAGAGTTAAGATTTTTCTACAACTACTCAGCTGGTAGATGTCACCCATTTAGCTACAGTGGTTGCGGTGGGAATGAAAATAATTTCACCTCCAGGAAGTCATGTTTGAGGATCTGCAAGAAAGGTATGGGAAGTGATACCACTACCACAGATTATCATAGGAGGTAAATATTATGTAGACTGAAACTTTCTTGCAATGTTTGGTAGTCAGTACTGGCCTGATAAAATGTAATAGTTGGAAGTCTTAGGAAAGTGAAAATGGAAATCGGAAGAGAGGCCTAGCTAGAGAGAGAAAGGTGAACAGTAAAATACAGTGTACAGGAACGAAATAAGACATCGTGGCACTGGTCAGTCATACGGAGACTTCAGGTAAGACCATGGGTTTTGGTTTTTTTTTTAAGCATGTATCTTGAAAACAAGATTTGTCTCTTATTTCTGATAAACATGGATATATTAATTCATACAGCATCTAATCTTACTTTCTTAATTTTATCTTTAGGATTCAATAAAAAAAAAAGTGAAAGAAGATTAATAAAAATCAAGAAAAAAAGAAAGAAACAGCCAGTAGAGACTCTGGGCAAGGAAATCATCCCTGAAAAACTACAGCTTTGATTTTTACGGAAATGTGAAGTAAACTACTATTCACCTGTGAATGAAAGCCTTTAGCATACACTCTTTAAATATATTTACTGTATTGATTATTTTGATTACGTATTATTAAGCTGCTTATATTTTTATTATGTATTCCTCATACATGTTAATAAACATTATCTTTCACTTTCATAAAGGCTGTTAAATTGTAATTTGATTATATATAATTGTTAGCGTTGAAACAGGACAGAACAGACTGTGTGGGTGTATAACTCATAATGATTAAAACGTAGACAAGACTCAAATTTACTTTACCCCATTATTCTTTTTTTGAAATCTATTTTGGTGCTAAAGAAAGAAATAATGCTTATCAACACTAATTGCTTGTCAAGTGCGATTGTTTCTATCACAGATTAAAAGATAGGTCTATTGGTATAAAGAGGAAATAGATGCTGGGTTTGCTTTAATCAGAGATTTTTAGGTTATGCAAGCTAAATTTAACTATTAAAGTGCATATAATCACACTATTGTAAAATGAATGTAAGATCAGAATTAACCCACCAGAAACCATAAAAAGAGTGTTAGTTGTAAATGTGTGAAGCAATTCAACAGATGTTTGTGAAGATTTAAAAACATGCTTAATTTTTACCCTTGCTACTGAACTGGACTCAGGGATAGTGAGTTAATAATTTCCAGAAATGTGTATAAAATTAAAAAAAAAAAATTCCTTTCATAAACATAATTTCTGTTGTTTTAGAGTTAACACTGTGCTTACTCTCCAGTTGACTATTGAGGGGTTCTTTAGTTGGGCTTTCATGGTGTTTTTTTAAGACTGACATGACACAGTGCTACAGTTCTTGCCCTTTTCCAAGGCACCCCTCTGTTCTTTGGTAAATCTCTTCTAATAAGAATTTTTTTAAAGGTAAAAAAAATATTTAGTTGGTTTTCTAATAAGTTTTTTAGAAGGAACTTGCTGCCTAAAAGATAACAGGATATTTTTGAAACTCTTCCTGTCTTCTTTGATGTTATAAATCTCTTTTGTTATGTATCACATATTTTCTCTTTATGGTTTAAACTACTGAGGACAGTAATATTGCTGTTTGTGAAAGGTGATGTGGAAATAAGTTGCTGAAATTCATGTAAGAGACCCACAAACCACAGCAAGGAGAAGGACAGCAATGACAGAATAATAAGTGATCTGTTGGACGAAGCTACCTTTGTGTACATGTGTGATTTCAAAAAAATTTTTATATGCCTGCTGAACTTTGGACTAACTCCACAAAGAGAGTAAGTTTTACTGCCGAAAATTAAAGCATTTGTACATTCTAAGTATCCGAGTAAAAGATAAAAAGAAAAAGCCACAAATTTTTATACAGAATTCTATCTAAATCTCTGTTCTGGTGCCTAAATCCTTTCATGACTGTTAATCTGAGATTTATTAAATCTGATTTGAAAAACGCTCGTGAACCCACAACGCACAACAGAGAGTCGTATCATCTGAAATGTATAAACCCCACAGACTTACAGTGCAATAACTGTATACAGCACACAAGTCATTTCTGACTGGAAACCTAGAAACTCCAAATTTCTGCTGAAAACAAGTAATGCCAATTTTCTACACAGAATTAATTTGGTATGTAGCTACTTGCCTGTTTCAGTTCCAGTTTGATGTGTTCCCACCCTAGTTCATCAGTTTTATTGACCATACTCTCCAGGTACCATCTGTACTCCCCACACAAGGAGCTGAGCCTGTGAATGTGAGCTGTGCTGCACAGGAGCAGGGCAGTAGGACAAATACCTGGACCAGCTGGGATTTGTCATTGTAGACAGGTGGAAAGCCCATAGCTTAAACAATTCCCAGGCCTTGCCACTTGTAGCATAGCATTGACGCGGATGTTAGGATTGTGTTCCATAACTGGTCGCTTCCGGCGGTATCTTACCTGAAGAAAGGCCCAGCTTTAAAGAAAAGGGAATGCGGTACCCACAACCCAGCCCAGTTGCACGCCAGGGGGCAGCACTGCGCCGCGCAGCGATCCGCGGGGCGGCGCCCCCGCGCGGCGGTCTGTGGGGCGGGGGGAACGTCGCGGGCAACAGCGTCGCCGAGGCAGCCTGAATCGGGGTGATTTACACGCCTTTCAGGCAGGGGAAGGGGGAGCTGAAGGAAGCGTGGGAGCCTTCTGCGTCTTTGAAGCGCTAATTGCACCAGCTGAGAGATCTCAATATCCCTGGAGAACGGGAGTAGGAGAGTTCTGATGAGAGATGAATAAGTAGAATATAAGACTTTCAAACTATAAATAAATAAATAATTAAAAATAACAATGCCTCCCCTCCCCACGCCCCTAATTCCACTGGAATTTGACATGCCAAATCAAAAACAGCCCATGTAATAAATCTCTGAAGCTAATTCAGATGCCTCTCTTGAACGTGTGTGCTGGGCTGGAATAGAGGGATTCTTTTCTAGGTTATGGTGTGTAACATAACATTCTATAGTCTATTGCCTAGTCCTAATGGGTCTAATGCAGCCAGGCTCACTTTGTATGAAATTCCACCACCTAAGGTGACACCGTTTATTTTGGAGAAGTTAATTTCTCTCACTGTTCAGAATCAGGGCTAATCCCCGGCTTATATGTGTTTACATTGCCTAGAAGTTTAGAGTGCCAGTTTTTAGTTCTTCACTGATTGTAAAATTCAAACATTCTCCTGTTCATGTAAGATCCTAGAAGCACCAACACTTGCATGAGCCAAATGAGTATTAAAGTCATATGCCTGCTCTTTTGGTGACCTTAGAGTGGGATTTCACAATTCATATTATCCAGTGTCTGTATCAATCTAAAGTATTCCTGCTCCTCTCTTCCCTCTTTCGATTTTTCCTGACCCTGGTTGGGGGCTGGGTTTGGGTTGGATTTTTCTGCTTAGTTTTTGGTTTCTTGCTATTTTCATTTTTTGAGGAAGGGATTTTCAGATTAATTCTGTCACCCAGTTCACAACATGTTCCAGAAATGCTGTAAAACAAGAGCATGAGCAGCAAGTAGTGAGAAGCAAGCAAGGTACTTTGTCTTGTTTTGTGATGAAATTACATGGTTATGGGTTAGATGAACACTTAGAAAACCATGGTGTTTGTGAGGTCCTTATGGCCTTACATAAGGAGTACTTGTGTTACAGGTGTTAATAGTATTTGAGCTTAATGCTCCACAAATTCCACATTTGTTCACCATGGTACCCTGAGGTGCACACAGCAACTCTCTATTGATTTGGAGAGATTCTGTCTGTAACACGGGTATCAGTTGTACAAAAGAATACATCATAAATGCTGTCAAAGAAACATTTTTAGTCCTGACTCAAAATTCTTTGAAGCTAGTAGAAGGACTCCTGTTGATTTTATTTTGCCTTCAATTGTGGCAGTTTTCAAACCAAGTAGCTCATACTTGTACTTTCAAATCACTGGCATTTAAAATAATGCATCCTAGAGTTCTGTGCAGCAATAGTAATATTCCTGCTGTCTTTTTTTCCTACCCCTTGATA
Organism: Jacana jacana; assembly: GCA_013400555.1. Lineage (NCBI taxonomy): Eukaryota > Metazoa > Chordata > Aves > Charadriiformes > Jacanidae > Jacana > Jacana jacana. The sequence continues at coordinate 4,698 of VZTM01006159.1, read as the reverse complement.
TGTCAAATATTTATTTGCTTAAATAAAGAGTTTTTTCTTGGGTATAAAACAAAGCAGCACTGTAAATTATACACTTGCTGGAATTTGAAAATTTGATTCTGACCTTTACTGCGGTTTTACATTTGAGGAATAAAGGCATTTTTCTGTACAGCTTTTCAGCACTTACAGCATGGGACAGAATGCAGCCCCTGCAGCATGTGGCAGAGGTGGGGCAGGTCGGTCCCATCAAGCAGGAATGCAGCTATGGTGTATTCTTTGTCTCTGAATAACGGTCCAAACTGACGCGTTTCTCTAGGTCTAGTTCGAGGACGGATCTCACTGGCTCCGCACGTGACAAGATCAGACCCGTGGTCTCCTTCTTGCCAAGAGAGCGGGTGAGCGTTTCCCGGCTCGCCCCGGAGCGTTAGCTTTTCCCCGGGGCGGACGAGCTGCGGTCGACCTGGAGCAAGGTGCGGGCAGCCGCTCCCCGGCCAGGAGCCGGGCCGTCAGGGAGCCCACGGGGAAGGGCGAGAGGCGGGCAGCTGCTGCCGGGAAGCATCGGGGGAGCCCGGCGTCTCTGGGACACGCCGTTTGAGAAAGAAAAGTAAGTTCAGGCCGGCTGCGGGCGGGGTCGGGGTGATGTCACAGGAAGCTCTGATGTTTCGCTGCTGCCGCCGCTCCTCGCTCTCACACTCCCGCACCGTCTGACAGCCACTGCCCGCAGCAGCGCCTCGCCGAGCGGCAGGGTCTCCTCTCCTCTTCCCTCCCCTCCCCCTGAGGCCACCGGGCTCGGGAAGTGGATTATACCCAGCATGAGGATCGGGCTCTCCTAGGTCACTCGTTCGGCTGGAGAGAGAGGGAAGGAAACATCGCCTTTCTCCCTCGCTGAGAAGGGAAACAGCACTGATTTAGTCGCGCAAAAACTCAGTGTGGTGAGTACCGATCAAAACAGTCCCGTTGTTTTACCTAAGAGCCATGGGGTTCGCGCCATCCGAGTGCATTTATAGCCACGCGTGTGATATGTAATCTGCAGGGAGAAAGGGGTATGAAGAAAAGCTTCGTTTAGTTTTAGTGAACCGAGCTGTTTTTATAACTGGTGTTGTTATAATATAGCCTTGAGGAAGTAACCAACGGTAAATAGGTAGAAAGGGAGATAAAATACCCTAATCAGCACTTAAAGGATTCTGTCTAAACCCTCTAATATTAGCTAACCAAGTTTCTGTCTTTGCATCTGGAGAGAATTAGGGGCTCATTGGATTGAAAAGGGTCCTTAAGACTAATTCAATACAACTGGAGCTCATTCAAGAGAGGCTGAATTAGGTGATAAAGTGGTGTACTTTTCTTACTGAATATTCCTTTAATCTTACTGATGTTACTGTACTAGAAAGAGGTCATACTTGAGTTATTTCATAATTAGGTTTTGTGTTGTAATTACACAACTAAAAAGATAAAGCTTCTGTTTTGTTTGGACTTTCTGTTTGTTAGAGAAAAAGTTAGCTCGAGTTTGAAGCTTGTAGGCGTGCCGGGGTGTTACTAAGATTTTTCCCACAAAGACCTATATTATTTATTGAAAGGTGATTGCCTGCTATTTCATTTCCTTGAGGAGCTATCAAACAGTGAAAAGAGTGTGATTCTGTGCCCTCCGGTATCAGTTGAGCGACAATTAAGACTCTTGCCACTTCTTTAGCTTTCCAAAACAGATGTCATATCCTTTATTTTACAAATACAGTTGCATTACTGAGATTGCTACGTCTAGTCATTTGTGTGTGTGTAAGAAACGGACCTGTGGGATATGGAAAAGAAATCTGGTTCCTGAAGGGTAGTTAAGAAGTAGTACAGGCTATAAATCTCACTTGGATTTGATCGATGATTTGTGTAGTCATCCATACATTTTGTAGGGGCTGAGATTGAAATAGTACTAATAAAAATAGCTGAGGCTGTGGAGCTTTTTGCTTTTTACCTTAATAAACTTATTCCAGATATCTTGAGGCTGGGTTTTGCTGATCTTAAATTGTGCCAGTGCAGAGTCTTTACAGCCATATTGTGCATACTGGGGATCTTGTCATTCATTTGCAGTAATAATGACTCTAACAGTTTAAACCTATTCAGATCAGTGATGTGTATACTGTTGCACTGAATCTGAGGTTCTTTCAATGGATTGAAAGGAGACATGCTAGTTACGGATCAATGTGGATTCAGATCTGGTCTTATTCATATCTGTTCTTTCAAAGTACACATGCTGTGATACTGTGTGAAATTCCCACAGTAAATTTTCACAGTATTTACTTTTGTAGTCTGCTTAAATTCTCATTGACTTCATTGCTTATCGGAGTAATTCCAAAGATTTTCTCCAACTGAAAATCTTCAGCACAAAAGGCACTTGGCGATACTAAATCGAACAAGGTGACAGTTCAGATAAAAACTGTTTATGTTGCTGTAATCATCAGTGCAGTACAAACAACTGTCTTCAGAAACATTTCAACTAAATGATTTAGATCCTAACTTTATGCTCTTCTCAAGTAACTGGTCTAGGTTTTGGTGGGATTGCCCACATAGGAAGTGTTGGGCATGTATGTGTTCACAGGTTTGATGCCAGAATGTACCTTATTTGCAGATCAAGCAAAGGCAGTGGCAGGATAGCTATGTTGAACAGTGTGACTGCAGTTTTTAGTGGAATTGCATTACGTATATCCTGTCACATTCAGATGTTACCGTACTCTGATTTACCGATCAGCTTGGAGTCTTGCTCTGCATTAAGAAATGTAGTGTTTGTCCCTTTGAGTAGGCTTTTCCTGATAATACGCAACTGTTAAAATCCTGTCCCACTGAGAGCCAGTGGGAATTTTTCCACTGACTGTCAAAGGGCAGAATATTCCTAAATATTTTTCTGTTGAAGGAATTAGACATACATCACCCATCCAGTCACCTACGTTCTGTAGTCTGTTGGCAGCTGGTTTTTGATAACTTCTAAAATTTTTAAAATTTAATTAATTCAAGTTGAAAAACAAATCTGCATGTCTTGTTGTTGGTGACTCATGTCTTACCTGTCCTACTCTAGGAATGCGGTATTGTTCTGTGGGCTGTCTGGATCTTACAATTCAGATTTAGACTAGAATGCAATTAAGAACAGAACTGAGGGAAGAAAGCACACTAATACATTTGCTTTGCTAATAATATAATGACTTAGTTGAATATTCTGTGCATTCAAGATAATCAGCTGCTTCCAATAGCATTCCTAGCATGTGTAAAAGCTGGGTAGGATAGGGCCCACAAGCCCATGAGATCATACAGATGAAACACTCAAACCAGTCCGCGGTCATTTGGAAGAAACTATTGCTATCAATATGCTTTTAATAATAACATGTACAGTACACGGTAATATTTAAAAAGTATATACCTAGGCACTTCTATAGTAAATACTGAACATAAGCTATTCATGAAAGCAATTGAAGTAATTTCTCCAGTGAGAACTCCAAATCTACAGTTAGGGAAACAAAATAGAATTTCTCTTAAAGAAGTTTTTCCCATCTGTTCCCAATGTGTTTACAGTGTTCTCAATCTGCTAGCAAAATTCCTTCTTTGCTTTTGATGAGCCGTCCTTCCTATAGAGTGTATACACAATATTGGCATTACCTCAGTGTTACCGTCACCTCCATTCAAAAAGCATGCGCTGCTGTGTCATTGGGTTTCATATGTAGAGATTTCCTTGGTTAAGCTTTACACTTATTGTAAATGTGTTGTTGTTGTTCATGTAATTTTTCTGTTACTGGGAAATATTTTTTCTTTTGTGAAGTAAATTGTTAAAGCGCTGGAATTAACTATATCCTTGACACCACTGTGTCAAGGAAGGAATGAATGCTTATATTACCAAGCCAGATGTGAGTTAACAAGCAAATAACTTTCAAGCAGTAAAATAAAACTGGAAGGATGTTTGTGTATGTGTTTATGTGTATAAGACATATAAAAATATATACATAATACATTATTTCTATATACGATGTAAATTAGTCTATATTATGCTGACTTTTATTATTCCAAACGTATCAACTAAAGAGAGAACACATTCATTTTTGAAGAGACTTTCAAAATAAATGAGTCTTAAGCCTCATCCTTTGTTGAGAAGACCGTGAGTCATGACTGTTAATATTTTAAATTGAATACATTTGAATGTTTTTTCCTTTTAATATTTAAAAGAGAAAGGAGAAAGCTTTCCATGGATGTTCACAACCCAGTGTTTTTTCTTGTTTGTACTCACATTGGCAATTCTGATGTTTTCAGTGTAATACACTTGCAGAAAGGAGCAGAATTTAGCCTGTCACTTACCTGTTATCTTAATGGAGAATTCCACAGCTAGTACAGTGAAATATAAGATATTATTATTAAATTTGTTTCCAATAGAGTATTTGTTTTCATCAATACTATTTCTTTTCCTCCTATTTCAGAAGCTAGGCAAAGATGGAAGGCTAAATTTTCACATTTTCAAAGTTTTGTTTTCACAGCTATATCTCATGCATATCTGTTTTGGCCTCCTGTGCTTGTTTATACTGTTTACATTTTCCCAGCAAAGTCACTCTTTTTCTGCCCTAATTCTGTGCAAACACTTTCAATCATTGCTGCAGTATATGCTGTCCAAAAGATCAGAAGTGATTTATTTGGAGTTGCTTTTCCTTGGAAAGATGCATTTGAGATGCCCTTAACTGGAGGTAATGCATTAAAGAA
>VZTM01006158.1:0-15168 GCA_013400555.1 Jacana jacana | reverse complement strand
CCCCAACCCCCAACTTTACAAATATTAATATTAGATGAATTAATTGCCATGGGAAGACAACAGTGAGCCTGTATCAGCAATGGAACTGCTACTGTCCCTTAAACTGCATTTAAAATTTGATCAGGGTCCTTCCCATGCGCCAGGGAATCTCCATTTACATGCGTTGGGGCAAGATTAAGCTATAGTGGTGGATATTCAGACAGGAGAGGGAAGAGATGAGTCATGATTTGAAAAGGGGACTTAAAAAGGAATTAAAGGTAGCAGCAATCATTGTGTGCTTTAAGCCTGAACTGAGGGCCAGGAACGTCAAAAGGAAAGCTTTCATTAGCTTCAGTGCCCTCTGACTCAAGTTCTTTCACATTCTGGAGGGCAGGAAGGATTATGTTTTGGAAAGCTGAAAGATTGAAATCATGCTGCAGAGGCATTAAAAATGCCTCTTGTCTGCCTCAAGTGTGGCATCATCTCATTCCTGTGACTGGGGGCAGGATAAGACTGGAAACTGAGACTCCCAGTCATGAGAATACGATTGCAGTCACATCACTTACCCGAGATGAAAAACATTTTCATGTTTTTCCTTAAGTTACCTCACTAGCTATTTCTCCCTATTCTTTCTACTGCTAGTGGATACAGCATAGAAAAAACATTAAGATACCTAGTATTGTGATATTTCTATAAAACTATCAGTTTATTTAGACTGATACAATTAGCAATGTTAACTACAAGGTGGAATTATCAACTAATTGAGGAAATTACATTTCCTCAGTATGAACTTCTACCTTTTCTCATCAGTGAATATTTTAAAAAAAGAACTGAAAAGATATTGTAAGGGAAGATAGGGCTTTAATAGGTAAAAATTCTTTAGTCTCCACTCGCAAAAATCAGTTAAGACACGAAATGTTATTCTTTCTCTAGTCTACCTCTCTTCTCTTTCTCCCCATCTCCAAATCCCCAAAATACCAGTGAAAAAATTTAATGACAGCATGAATAAAAGAGTAAGACTCCAAGTATGCAGATGTGTAATTTTCACACCTTTTTTTTCTCATGTAGTTGTCTACAATTAGCTTTCTAAAGGAAAAAAGGTACATTATAACTTCTAAATCTCTCTTTCTTATTTTAAAATATTAAAATATTGCTAATACATGAACTGAGAGGGTTATGTCTATTTTTACTTTAGAGATTGTAGATAAAAGGCAGGGAAAGCAATTTTTTTTTTTTTTTCTGGACTGCTTCACATGCACATACACCCCTTTCCAGTGTTGTTTTAATCTCAACTGGAGGTGACTACTCATTTGTAAAAGAAAAGAGGTTAAGAGGCACTAAATAAAGATGACAGATAGCTTCATAAAATAATTTAAATTACTCTGAAAAAGAACTGGGTAGAAAACAAAGATGACGCTGTTTACAGTAACAATATTTAAAATGTATTAATTAAACCCAGAGCAGAACTACAAAAGAGAGAGGTGCTTTGAAGATGGAAAGCTCTGAATGCCACAGGAAGCTTTGAAGTTTCTCAGTTTCCTTTGTTTCTCACTCATAATACATGAGGACACTCTGCAGTAGCTAAGCTTTAACTTTCAAGGGACCTTTTTATGTTTGTTCCACCATTAATGAGAAAAAAAAAAAAATCATATCCTTCTTTTGCTCTTCGACTTTAGAATTCATGGCAGAGAGATTCACTGCTGCCTGAGAGTTTCTGGTTCCTATTTGGGAAGGCTGATTTAATCTATTGAAGGTTACTCTGCAGTCACTGATGCCAAATATATGCCAGACTTTAGCATCAATTAATCAAAGCAGTCACCCAGCACAGCTTCCATTATACTATGGAGGCAAAGGTAGCAATGCTAGAGCCAGGGCTGGTTTCAAACCCGCTCTTAAAACTCAAACCAAAAATTTCAGTTCCTTATTCATTAACTTGAGTTTTTCTCTCCAAGTATTCTCTGACAAACATTTAAGCAGAAAGTCATATCAATAGTAGGGAAGATTTTTCTAGTGGTACCTTCTTCTTGTGTGAGGACAGAAGAATCCAGAGAAAATGAAGAGTCTGAAGAGTTTTTTACTTTCTAATGATGTCCCTGGAAGCCGTTGTTGAGTTTAGTAATTGAAAACGTTGAATGAAAAGGTGAACTCACACACATAGATAGGTTTCTTGACCTTCCAATTCATCCAATCAGAAAAAATAACTTAATTTCTTACACATGATTCCTACCGCAACAGAGGTGGTCCCCCTCCCCTTTTTCCATCCTACTTTATAGATTTAGGTGGAGCAGTTCCACTATGTATATTATGTGCATTATCTCCAGAGATAACACGATCACATTGTCATGCAAACATGCAAATCACCACTTCTAGTTGCCATGGTTTCAAATTGAAATGCTGGCACTCTTTTATCATGGCCTAGCATAACTTACTGTAAAAAAAAAAAACAACAAACAACAAATCCCAAAAAAGGCAGCAAGGCAGAAACCACAGGATGAGCCTGCATTACACAGGAGGCATTTAGATAGCTCTGAACCACCTACTATTTACAGAACTAAACGCTAGGTATATATTTTTTTAAATTCCACTAGAACTTCTGATCCTGCATCTGGGTCCTGTTAATTAAAACACTTTTACATAAACTGGCTCACATTGCCTCTAATTTAAAAGCAAATGAAAGGAAGGAACGTCAGGTTCCCAGCCACAACGCAATACCACTGGGAATGTGCAGCCTTCCAGTTTTAGCACTCAGCAAATACTGCACTAATGCGGTCAGAGTGGCTTCATGTTAAAAAGGAATAATAATAAAGAAACCAAAGTAAATAGTTTCACAAATCTATTCATGATTGCTGTTACAAAGACTTAGGAATGAAATACCCAGACAAGGTGAAGTCCAGGCAGGGGCAGCACAAAATTCTATATTGTCTTGCCAAGGTGGGTGGGCTTGTAACCCCCCTGTATGGGCCAGGAACAGCACCCTTGGGTAAATGGCTCTGAGTGCGGTGGCAGTGCCACCCTGGGACTAACAGCTGGAGGGACATGGACATGTCTGGTGGAAATAATAAGAAACCCTCAGGGTTTCTTGTATAAAATTAGCTGAGAGGTGCTAACAGTTTCAAGTGTCTATTAGCAAAAAACGGGTTAAAAAGGGGAAAGTAACTGCTCTCATGTCTCACCAACTGGCATTTCACCACCGGACAACTGATTATTTTTAGGCATCTAACTTGCTGTGCCTATATGAGAGGCTAATTTTACAAAGAATTCTGTCAAGAGAAGGGAAAGAAAGAATCTGCTACACAGAGTGATTCAGAACCGCGTCTTAACTTAGACACTCTGAATCGTCCCCTGGGGAAGCTTCCCTCAGTCCGAGTTCTACATAAGGAGACTCGCCTCCTAATTTAGCTATATGAACTAGGTGGCCCGAATTCTGGGGACTTGAATGCCTTCCCAAGAGCCCAAAAGTCCACATATGGACAGGAACCAAAATACAAAATGAACTAACAGAGTGATTAAAGGTAAAATCCAGGTTAGACAGGACAATTTTGCTTATGGTAAGCCTCAAGAATGAAACTTGAAAGACCTGGCTTGCCTCTCTTCAGAACAAGGGAACCTGGGCATGGGCCTCTGCATTAGCTTCTACTGGGGAGCTGTTGCTTCTTGTGTGGATGTGACTGTGAGGGGACAATGCCTTGTTCCTGCTGTTTTTCTCAGACCAATGTTTTCTACAGGTGTGTGCCTCAAACACCTAAAATGGGTATTTTTTGTTTGTATTTCACCCAAAATATGCAAAAATAAAATGAGCTAGCTGAAAGTTAATCAAACCAAGATATTCTATATCCAAATCCAAAAACTGAACTAAAATTTAAAGTATTTACTATACAAGAAGTTCACTGTTATATTCTCTCCCCATATTTATCATACTTAATTAAACTTTCTCTTACATCCATGTATCCTCCACTTTAAGCCCAAATACTAAATATTATTAATAATTATGGCTAATACACTGATTCATGCAAACACAAATCACATATCTCTAGAGTCTAAAGAGGTAGTCAGCTTTCATTAGCAGAAATCCCAAGACATGAGCTCTGGCACTGCTGATTTTATGGAAGATTTTCTGTGTGCTTGCAACTTTGTTCTGCAAGTTAAAATAGCATGTAACTTCCCATTACCTTGAAGCCTCTTGTGGCTTTTCTTCAGCAGCTTTAAGGTAACCTTTCCACTGCCTGTGGTGACTGTGTTCTGCCTTATGTCAGTGCCAAAGAACAGAAATTTTCTATAAGCTGCAATATTTAGCATCAAGGAGAGATATGATCTCATTGTCCACAAATCAGACAACAGCATAGAAGTGAATATTTAACCAACAATTTCAGTACAAACCTGTCATTTCCAGTGTAAAATGGAAATTAGGAAATAGGAAATATGGAAATAGGAAGACCACCTTCAGTGGTCTTCCTATGCTTTCAAAGTTAGAGAAGATCTTAGAAAAAATTCTTTCCACCCAAACTCTCTAATTCTTAGTAGCTATATGTATCAAACAAGAATTTTGACACTTAAACAGCAGACTAGATCAAGTGTTACCCTTCATAAAACTATAACTTACAGTTCAAATTTTTAAAAATCTATTATAAATCTAAATATTTTAAAATAAAATTGCAACGATTAACACTCACAGTTTTGAAGTCACAGAACACTAGCTACACCCTTGGGCTTTTTATTACTCCCTTTGACTAATATACAGTTTCTTTCAGTTGTTATTTCTTTCTCTCATAATACTTTAGTTGATGGTCCAATTAAACCAAACATTTTATATAGCCCAAAAAAACTTTTGATTTAGTGAGACTGGGGCTGGTGCACTCAGAAAACCTTAGCATCCTCTTAAGGAAGAGCAAATGAAATTTTCACACCCAGGAAACACTCATATCAAAAAATTATATCAAAATACTAATGTATTCTACTTTTTCTTCAACATATGATGCTTTCCCTGGAAAAAAAAAAAAAGGTACCATATGATTTGTCTTAAGTAGGAAAATCATCATGATTTTAATGTCTATTTTTGTATTAAGTCTCCTAAGACAAATGTTCTGCCCCATCTGCCAGCACAAACTGAAAAGCTTCAAAATTCCTTCCTCTCCATTTCTCACTGATGTTTATCCTCCAGTGCTTTCTCTGCACATACTTTTCTCTGCCACATGTGCCTGTCAGATGATTTGGAAATATATAACTGCCTTGTGGCTACTTTGTTTGATGTAGGTTTGACATTCACATCTCTGTAGATCTTAGTCTTTGAAATGAATGGAGGAAAAAAAAAATGTCCTGAAGCTGCCTTTATTACCATTGTTACTTCATTGATTTCAGATAAATTCAAGCAGGAATAAATCTGGGCCAATAGTATTCAAGACAGCATTATTCTGTTAGGAGCATTTAAGAACTTATTAATTATTCTAACTTGTTATTATGATATCAAGCTGCAAATACCAGCATCTCTTCAAAACAGAGCCTCAAATGCAATAGTATAGTGGTAATAAGATTAAAAAAAAGGGCAGAATACAGTAAGTCTCCCACCTGATGACACAATTGATGTCACAAATTTGCTTAAAACCTTGTCTTCAACAATGACTAATCCTGAATACCTAGGGAAGCTATGCAGAAAGAGAGATTGGAAGAAATATTTTCCAGAACAGGGCTGCAAAATAAGTCAGGACATTTATGACCTAGACATGGTGGTTTGTGGTTTAGAAATTAATGGGGTTTTTTCTTGCACTAATTTGTGCAACAGGTTTTCTTAATGCAACTTTAGTATTCACAACAAACTTTGGCAAGGACTTTGTCAACTTGATTGCACATTGTTTGCAAAGCCACTTCTTTCTGCCTGTTGTCAACTTGTTTCCCGATAGTCAGCAACGAGGATGTGGTAAACACAATTTTTGAAGGGCTGTTTGTTATACAAAACATAACAAAACTGATGGCCCCTAGTTCCTGTTCTGAAGGCAGGAGAAATAGTCAAATCCTACACAACTTCTTTATGCCAGTCATGATTTTACAGACCTCTGTCATATCTTTCCATCAGTCAGATCACTTTAAACAGACTCCTATTCTATTTAATCTTTCCCTGTACAGCAGATGCTCCATACTTTTGATCTTCCTTGTCACGCCTCCCCATATCTTTGCCCAAAATAATATACCTTTTGCAGAGGAAGGGAGCAGAGCTTCATGAGCTTAGGGAAGCAATCACAACAAGGTTTTGTAACAATGACATAATGAAGTTTTCTGGGCTTTTTTTCTCTCTTTGCTTCCTGAGCATCTAATTTGCTTTCATTGCTGCTACTGAGCACTGAACTGGCATTTTCATAAAACTATATTTTATAACCTCAAATGTCATTCCTGAGAACTTACAGCTAGCTCAGTGTCCATCACTCTGTGTTACATTAGGACTGAGGTTTTATTCACCCCTAAGTATCACAAAGCATTTGTAAAAACTGAATTTCATCTACTAATTTATTGCCCAGTGACTCCTATGTCCTTCTTCAATGTTACCCAGTCAGTCCTTGTCTTGGATATCTTGAATATCTCAAAATCCTCAGCAAGCTATTCTGTTCTTTTCTACAGATCATTTATGAATCTGTTGAAGAGCACAAACCTCTGTGGAATTCAGCTGGTGACATCTCTGCATTGTGAAAATGGAACATTTATTCTTACCCTCTGCTGCCTCTCTTTTTACTGACTCTTTATCCATGTGAAGACCTCCTTATTATCCCAGAGCAACTTTGCTGCTTTGTTGAGAGATATTGTTGAAAGTCATTCGGAATTCCATGGGAACCATATCTATCGTATCTCCCTCCTACACATGCTTGTTACTGAATACAAGAGCCTGAAGTTGGGAGGCAGTACTTTCCTATTTAGAAGCTGAGCCATTGCTAATATGCCATACACACCCCTGTGCCCACTAATATTGTACTTACAATAATTTTGACTGGTTTATCCAACACAAACATCAGGTTTAGTGATTTGTCAGTTTTGTCTATCTTCTCTGTGGCCCCTTGTACAAAGTAGTAGTATATTTATCAACTTCCAGTCTGTTAGATGAGTTTTCCCATCACACCTACTGCCTCAGCTATTTCATTCTGGAGAGGCATTTGAATGATTTTGAGCAAGTATTATCTAGCCAAGGTGACTTCTAACTCTTAATTTGTCTATTTGTTCCATAAATTTGATTTCAGACATCCTCTAATGAATTTCCCATAAAGAAGGATTCTTTCACGGAAACCTTGATATACACTTAAATAGGGAGCATCGCTTTATTCATTTACTTATTTATTTATTCACTAACGGTGTGCTTTTCTCAAAGCTGTTTTTCAACACCTTTGATCCTAGGTCTCTGTGAAATTCTTCCTGCCCCCAGATAGTTTGAAAATTATTTATTATTATTTTTTAAGAATTTTCAACTTGTTTGTCCAATCCTTTTTGCCTACTTTACTACATTTTTATATTTTAGTTACCTTTACCATCCTTTCTATTTTTCTCTTTTAAAAATACCTCAGATTTCTTGGCATATCTTCTGGTAACTTCCATTTTCATTCTGATTTACCATGTTGGCTTAGTTTTGGTCTTCCTCAACATTTTTTTACTATGTGGCATGAATTTGGCTGGAGTTCCTAAGATGATTTCTTAATCCCCATAAAACTTGAACATTTTTGTAGCCTCTTTAGTATGTTTTAAACTATATTTCTTCCCTCAATGTAATTTCTATTTTCTAAATTAAACACAGAAATGGTGGAGTTTTGTGCATTTGCTGGCATGTTGAATCTAAGAATGGTTTCTGTTACAGAGCAGTCCATAGAGAGAAACACTTTCAATGAAGTCTCTCACCAGTGCTCAGGACCAAGCCGCTACTCCTCATAGGTTCTCTGACTGCCTGGTTTCATCAAACAGTCATCAATGGGGTCAAAAAAAGTAGATGTGGCAATTCATGCAGACAGGACACAACCTTTCTAATCTTACTCAGCATGTCACACTATCCACTGTATATCTATCACATTTTCCCTACTGTATAGCATATTGTATTACTTATTTTTTTATATGTATATGTATTTGTTTTATTCTTTATTCTGTATTCCTTTTTCTATGTAGAACTGGAATTTCAGTCGTAACTCACTAACATATCTTTGCATGAAGTGCTAATCTGATTTAATTGTTGGCTTGCTTCAGCAAATAAAAACTTGAAACTAACACTCCACAAAATTCACTGAGAGGCTCACACTGTCCTTTGTACATTTTGTATCTTGATACAGATTTCCTTTGGGATTTGCAACATATTTCTTATGTCAATGGTTAGGTAATCTGGCTTTTACTGAAATTGAGGATGAGTCTTGGGATTCCATCTGTCCCCATTGCTCTTGCAGACACCTCAGACTGGGTGACCCAAAGCCTTCCTGCCAAGGCCAGCTTCTCATTTAGGCAAACAAATTGCAAGGAGTCTGAACACAAGCCAACTATATACATGCTATTGGCACAGGGAATGGAACTGGTGATGCATTTTTGGAGTAGTCTGCAATTCAATGCATTCTATGTGCACTCTGTGACCTACCATGGAAGTGTAACTAATTGGGAATCATTACCTTTGGTAAAAGGACACTGCAGACTTCTGAGAAACATTTATGCATAATATAATAATTGATTTTACAGAATAGTAAGAAAATCAAACATCGTTAAAAGATTATTTTACATATCAATGCTATTTATCTAGACACAATCCACCAATGGAAACATTTAAATACTATTTATAGCTGAGAAAACTATAGCATGATACACACAGAGATTTTAATAAGACTGCAGTCAGGCCACAAATATCCAGAAGCCAAAGCAGGGGTGCTGAATATGTAGAAGCCTGAGTGCTTTTACCACACTGTGGAAAACTCAGTAAGATCCAAATGGTAAAATATATTTTCCAAAAATTATGCATGCACACATGATGTGCAATTTTCAATACCTTAAGCATCTTTACATTTTAAGGGAAAAAATGCACACGTTTTGCCCTTGCCTGTGCTGAAAGAGATCCAGAATCTTCACCACAAAATATTAAATTGTGTAGTAGATCTTCCCAGACTCTATGACATTCAGTAGAAATGCATACTTTTCTGCTTCCTAAGAAGGCTGACAGACAGGATAGAGAAGCATCTTACAGACTCCTATGAGTAAAGGGATGTAAGTATTTACTAATGTTGCCAACAGACAGTGAGGAATACAAAATAAAAGCCTATTATTGGTGGATATTAAGCAGCTGTGCAACTGGTGATGTGTTTTTCATCACCCCGTGTTACACAGTTGCTGCTTCAGAACTCTTCTCTTCTGAGGATCATGCAGCTCTTTGCAAACTTTATCAAAGCCCAGAAAACTTTCTGTGTTAGGCCTTCTGTTATTTTTACCACTTAAAGGAAGATCTGAGGGACTTCACTAAGGTCACACAAATGGCACTGGTTAAATTAAAGGTGTGTGTCAAACTGATTGAGTTTAATACAGGGAAGATTGTGAGGAGACCACAAAACACTTATTTTCCTCTCAGTTCCTCTGGCCTCAGCCAAAAAAGAAGCAAACAAGTGAGACACTGTAAACAAAGTAAGAGTGTCTACAGCAAAATTCACATCAACTTAACTAGGTAACTTAAAATACTTTATCTTAACCAATAAAACGGATTACTTCCCTATTTTGTATTTCAAATTTTATTTTCCTAACTCATGTAGGGGTAAAGAGTAAATCTAGGGAACAAGAAGAAAATAAAAAAAATTATGATTAACAATTACAACATACACATAAATAATTATTCTTGTGTCACACAAGACATTATTTTTGCTGCCAGAATGCACTAAGTCTGGTTCCCTGAACCACAAAACACGGATATAGCAACTCTCTTCCTTCTTCTCTCTTAGCTGTATATAAGGAAAAACTCTCCCTAAAGTCCCTCTAATTCTAACTGGGGCATTACTACAAAAGCCACTTATATGTTCACCTGATCCAAAACATATCTTAAAGTCTGGTTCATACATACATACATACATAAATTACTTGCAATATGAATGTAAGACTATATGTGTGAGGAACCACAAGTACAGTCTCATGTTCGAATTTGGTAGTTAGGGCATCCAACAGTGGAGAACAAAGATCCCTTCCTCCCAGACTGTCTATATATTGTTAGGCTCCATTATCACTAAAAGGTGCAAAAATAATACATAATTTGTATGTATTGTGCAATAATCAAATTTCTAAAGTCTTTCCTATTCTACCTTCAGACCACTGACCACCAGTCCAGTGTCTGGCTGTCATTGGGCTGCTCACTGATGGAACCAGTGCTGCTCAGCTCTCAGACACATGTGGGGCAGTTTTCTACAGCAAGGATAGGAAAGATCTTTTCCTTTCCCTTTCTTTTCACCTGTAAATGACCAGTAGCCTGTTCTTCAGAGTCAGCTTCAAGGCTAGGAAAATCGTGGTTTGCAGTCTCCCCAAGGTATGACAGGTATGGACTCTGAGAAATCCACTACTTGGGGAAAAATCATTATGTTTTCTTCTTTCCACTCTTCTGTTTACCCTTAGAAAGAGCTCTGTTCCCAGGATCCTCAGTAAACCTAATTTTCGGATCAATCTACTGAGGCAAGAAAGTGAGATACTCTATTTGTCCATTTTTCCCCATTGGCTAGCTATAGGTGGCTTCCAGCTCATCATTTAGATGTTTTGCATCATCTTTACTTCTCCCTCACTCCCTGCCTTGACTATATTCAGAGAAAAGGCTTACCTTTCTCTTCAGAGGTAAATGGCTTAACGTGGAGAGAATATGACCTTAACTATGTTTGCAGTTGTCTGTTTCATGCGAAGTCAAAATCTGAGTAAAATATGAGAAACTATTACTTTCAGTAAAGCACTGAAATGAGCAGACAACCAGTGAAGGAACCTAAGTGTGTTAAACTTATTTATATGTTGCGGTATGATAGAAAATACATAAATATAGCTGTCCACAGAAGAGTAATAGTCCGATGTGATCACCAACAAACAGATCATAGAATGGTCCAGGCCGGTCATCTAATCCAACCTCCCAACAGTAAGCAAGGACACCCCCAACTAGACCAGGTTGCCCAGGGCCTCATTGAGTATCACCTTGAATATCTCCAGAGAAGGGGCCTCAACGACCTCCCTGGGCAACCTGTTCCAGTGGTCCACCACCCTCATGGTAAAGAACTTATCCCTAATATCCAATTGAAATCCANAGAGTAAAGTGGCAGAATCACCTCTCTGGATCTGCTGGCAACACATCTTTTTATGCAGCCCAGGATGTGATTGGCCTTCTGGGCTGCAAGTGCACACTGCCTGCTCATGGCCAGCTTCTCATCCATCAGCATCCCCAAGTCCCTTTCCTCAGGGCTGCTTTCTAATACCTCATCCCCTAGTCTGTATTGATGGTGATGATTGTTCCAGATCTCAGAGCACATTTAAAAAGGAAAACAAAACATAACTTTCATTACCAGAGAAACTCAGGTACCAGTGGTAAATGAGCAGAAGAGGAATGGGAGAGTGTTCTGAGTTTATATAAATGCATAAGTAGTAGACGGTTTACACTGGCATGGTTTGTTTATGCTTGAGAGTGAGCCGCTTGCATCTGAATAAATTAGAGATTGGCTTATAAAAATATATATTAAAAAATGGCTATATTCAAAATACTTGAGCAAATCCCCAGGGCAGACAGAGCTGAAGTCGAAATGTCACTGCTCCTTTGGAGACAAGATCAACCTATAACCTTATCAGAACACAAGTTATGTCAGTGAACAACATCCAAAACCTGCAGAGGCATTTCAGAGATTTTTGGCATTCTAATTTATCAATTTCAGTTGTTTTCTAACATTTAGACTGCTCCTTTGGAGAAAGACTTTGGTTTAGTTCACATTTTCTTCAGTTTATATTTTCTTTATTGCTTAGAGAAGTCCTGAAAATCTATCACTTTTATCTTTGTGCATTTTGATGACGCATAATACTGATTAGAAAGTGTCTCAGCTGGTAATATGTTCCCTTCATAATTTTTTTTTTTTCAAATGCTGTTTTTATGCAGTTCATACAGGAATCCAATTAGCATATCATTGTGACTGATTAAATATGCCTCACGTAAATTTACATGTCAAAATACATACTGTACTTAAACAAACAGACAAGGATGCCAGTCTTCTGTAAACAGATTTGCATGCATAAGCTAACTCAGAAACACAAAAGCTTATATTTAAATTCTCGGTGACTACCTGAATAAAGATGGAGTGAAAGGGAGACAGAAAGGTAACGTTACTCATGCATGAAGTGAGAGAATGAATATAGACATTTGTCTCTCTTTGTCTCTGAAGAAAACTATTGACAAGAGATTCCCCATCTGCATATGAGGCTGTCACGTCAGATTAGCTCATCAGGTAATGGAAATTTGGCCTCTGATCCAGAAAAGGTCCCTATGCACTAAGAATTGAGACTGTTTCAAAGAGATTGTATTATCTTAGACAGCAGGATTAAATTAATATGGGAATGACTTCTACTGGAGGAAATTTTTTGTTAAACATGTGCTAATGTTTATTATGCAGAGCATCCACTTCTCATAAGTGATCTTTCTTGACATTTATTCATTACTTTTTGACCTTCCTTGCAACTGAGAAACAAACAAGCGAAGCGCACCCCCTATGAAGCATAGCTGACGTGGTTTCAGCCAAATCCTCTAAAGAGGCTATAGGCTAACAGTAGGAGAAATTACACTGTGTTCAGATAGGTCAAATTAATACCCCAAAAGTGGAGAAAATTTTGAGGTCAGTTATAAAGGCCTGGATTCACAAGCTTATGTTGTAGCTATTGGTTTTAATCAGAAAAGGGAAGACCCCAGCTTCAATTATTTCTCCAATGAGCAGTAGTTCAGTAAGTTACATTAAATGTGCAATGAATAAAGGACTTGGAGATGAGCCACCAAACTCCTGAGGAATGCCAGCATACTAGGCTGCAGTGTTCCCTTCTGCTCTCATGCACTCTAGGTCAGTGAACTGTACAAGGTGTAATAGCGTCTAGAGGGAAGTCTGAGAGATTTCCTTCCAATACTTTACTCGCACCATGATTAAGGAGATAGGTACAGACTCCCCAAGGCAGAGGAAAACAGTGAATTCATATCTTCATACTAACCAAGTGCATCTCTGAGAGGAGACTGATCTTTCATCTACAGAAATTAATCAGGAAGAATGATTACACAGATTTGTAGTACAAGCCAGAGGTAATCAACACATCAGGAAAGTAGCAAGCAGTTGTAGAGCAAAAGACAAAACCCAATGTATATGACTAGATACATTTGACAGTTGCAAATGGTTACAGGTGACCTCGAGACTTCTTTATGACTTCATTGGAAAATTGGATTAGGTTACCACCAAGCATGACAGAAAACAAGATGCTACCTCAGCCTTGACTATAATGGTGTCCCACATGTAAATAAACATGTAGTTAATTTGATCCATAACATCTGCTTCTGATTTCACACAAACCAAAACAATGGGAGGAACAATACATAACATGGAGATATTTACTGCAGAACAGTGATATATAAGGTTGAGATAATCTATCAAATTATTACCTTTATATTACCTATATAATGCTTACTACCATTGCAGTGCCTCAATTTCTGTATATTCTAGTATAGAAAGATTAACCTACATAACTCAAGTAAGTTTCTGAAACAAGAAATGGGATTAAAGGCCATTTCAAAACAAATTCATGATGTTTAAATAATGAAATAATAGACATATCGAGACAATGAAATGACATCTTGTTATTGACATTACAAAAAGCACAGGTCTCATTTAATCTAAAATAAGTGATATGCATCAGTGGTTGTTATTAAACCCATACATCGGTTCAATTACTTCATTTAATATATTAAAAGTTTAGAAACAGATTTCTACATTTCCCAGTATCTAAAATCAGCAATTTAGAATCTTTCTTTGCCAGATTTAATACTGGTAAAATTAAATGCAATTTAATTTTTATCCCAAAAGTGAAGAAATGTTTTTAACAAGTTTGAATTCACATCTCAACCTTCAGTCTATATTAATAGCAATCTGAATTGTTAATGTTCTAAAAGAAATTGAAAACAGAAATTTATTGTTATAGCTCTAATTGCTGTCAAAAGGATGATGTTTTAATACTGACAGTGATAAGTGATGTAAAATTTTCAAATGCCACATCAGAGATAAAACAGTTATTTTAGTTAGTTCAAATCTAGTGCCTAGCCATCTATTTTATCTTTGCTGGAAGCCAGGTACAGATGCTTAATAAAAGTACAAAACTTCTTACTGGACAATCACAAAATAAAATCACTTGTAGGAAACTTTACTTTTACGTTTTAGTTTCTAAAAATGAAGCACATCCCTTTATGAAAATTTATCACTAGTAACACCAAGCAACTACTGATGTTTTAATTGAGCTCTAGGCAAGTTCTTATTATAACTAACATAATTACTTTGTTTCCTCAAGTTTTGTTTAAGACTAACTTGCAATCTGAAGGGCATCTCACACAGTTTCAGCAGAAGAGTCAAACAAGACCTACACTTAATAAATATTGACAGCTCTTTTGGTCCTTAGATCTGAGAAGTATTAATAGTGCTAGGCCATCAAATTCAGTGGAAGCTATGAGTGGAATTCAGCTCTCAAATTAAGACATCTAAAGCTAAGTACCTCCACTGACATGCCTACATATCAGTTGGTTGCCTAAGCTCCCAATGTAGTTAATAAGGGCCGAAGCTAATACAGTTAGGAGGGCTATTCACATCTCCTTGATTTGGTCACCTACTCTTGCCCAGCTGAATAGCTCTCAGCTCTACTGACTGCAGATTGATGAGAAACCCGGAGCAAGACTTAGATACCTAAGTGTCTTGGGGGTAACCAACAGTAAGTGCTGTTGGTTATCCCACCTGGATCCAGAATGTGGACTGGTCCAGATGTGGACGCCCCATAAGTGAAGTCCCAGGCAAGTATCTTAGCTGCAGTACCTCCAGAGCCCCCACATCTTCATCAGGCAAATGACTCCCAACACCACTATCATGAGTGATTACACACATAGGCCAAATGTAGCACTTAGATGTATGCGTCCACATCTAAGTATACTTTGCTCTGAGCCAAGTACCATATGAAATTTCTCCT
>VZTM01006149.1:0-11934 GCA_013400555.1 Jacana jacana | reverse complement strand
AAAAAAAAAAAAAAAAGATTCAAATAATTTAAAGGAAATGTCACTGCTGGTTCCTTCAATGTTTCAGAAGTCTGAGATCTCACAGCCACATACCTTATTATATTCTCAGATTGAAACAGTGAAAAAAAAGCTTTCCCTCCTTTTTCTGCTCTTATTTGATTTTCCAGCTTTGAATGGAGTTGTTATTGAACTGAATTAGTTGGAGGCTAAACCAAAGAATATATTCTTTCTGCACCTGCAGAAGAAGAAACCTCTGTCCAAAGACACACTCCAATAATTCTAAACATTAAGCTAATAACTTCATTGTCATTAGCATCTAGGGCAAATACTTACTGACTGTTCTTTTTTATTTGAAAGGACAGTTAAATTAATCTAAGTTCATATATTTAAACTCGTACCTGTTTCCCTTTTTTTATTTTTGATATCTGTTGGGTTTTATCTGCTTATATATTCATCAAAACTTTCCATGTTCCCATGTAGAATATTCCCATTCTACATATTTGTAATTTTTGCTGGTTTCTGGTTGGTGGTTTGGTTTCTGTTTGGGTTTGGTTTTGTACTTCCATATCAGTTTTCCCGTTTGTTGCACCCTGCTGAACACTGCTGGAGTTAATCTTGAAACTTATTAACTTAATTTCCCCTTTTAAATACAACCGGGTCACAGACCGTTGTCAGTTCTTGTGTGCAGATGGTCTCAAACAGCTGAATTAGTAGTATATCAGACTTTCCTCTGTCTTTCCACAGGCCCCATCTGGTGCCCACGTGCCCCTAAGGGAGTCTGTTGACTCTGGGCTGGGTGTCAGCCCAGCGTGCCCAACATGAATGTCACAGCTGTGTTGCAGCACCACAGAGCGATGCCTACCTACCCCATAGCATTTTCTGGGATGTAGAGGGAAGCTGTACAGGAGACTTGAGGCTGAGTCTGATGGGATAGTACAGAATATTCCGTTGTCTAAAAGGAAACAAGCCTGGTTTGGCCTTGTCCATGATTTCTTTTGGAAATTGTTGTCTTGGAGTTGGGAAGTATGTTTACAATTAAACAGAGTGAACAGCCAGTGGCCTCATCTTTGACTTGCTCTCTGATCTGGTTTTATTTAGCAGTATTAAATCTAACTGTCTCAAAACAAGGGCATGCACTGAAATAATGCTCTTTAATAACTGCAATGTGTAATCATGGCAGGAAAGACCCTCAGTGACTTCCTGATTTCTGCCTTCCTTGCACAGGTAAGTGTGGATTGGCACCCACTGGCATGTTCCTTGTATTGGCATAACCTGCTTGACCCTCCAACCTTGGACTAGCTGACGCTGCAAGTCTGGGGTGATGCTCACTCCCAGCCCTTCGAATTCTGCTGTCTTAGATGTTCATCTGCCCCGTTCAGCAGGTGGAATATTTACATTCTTTCTGGTTGTGGTAGATAATTTCTAGATTTGGGATAGTCTGTTAACATTGATGTCTAATGTCTCACTGATGTAGAATGTAGTACTTCTCACCATGTCTCGCATAGTGCATATAATACTTCAAGTGTCTAGTACATAAGTTGAGAATTGGCTTTTCGGGAGTCAGGTTCAAGTGCTCAAAGTGTACATAAGGACCGTACAATGTTCTCCTTGTTCAGATGTGGGATTTGGGCACTCCATGCCTTGTCAGATGTCTCAGAGAAATTCTGATCTGTTAGTGCTTGTTCTCCAGAGTTCTCTTAATTAACCCTGTCACCCACTGTGATTTCACAGTCTAAAACAATCCACATATTGTTTCTGCCGGTTTTAAGCTTGATACAGAAATTAGTCTGTCTATCACCTGGCAATTCTGTACTTGTCTAAAGATAAAGGCAAATGTGGCAAATGATCCATATGCACACTTGTTTTTGTAGATGAGGTTACACGAAACATGCCTAAGACATGCTTAAACTGTCAACTCTACAGGTGATTCATCTCTTCCAATAAAAGTTACACAAAATGCCCTTTTCTGCTTATATCATGGCCTACTGCTTGCAAAAATAAAAACACTCGAGTTTTTGTTTCTTGATCCTTTCTAGTTTGCATTAAAGCATATAAATGTTGGAGGTCTAAACCTAAAACTGCTTCCATCTGAAACAGTTGATCAACTTGTTCTGTTCAATGGTTGGTTCTTATTCAGTTAAATATTTGATCCACTTTTCCTTCAATGAGGCAGATTATTTTATCCATGCACAAGGAAAATTTGATCAGTACATACTAGTTCCTGTTTCAATTGCATTCTGTTCTGCCTCCTCTTGGCAAACGATACCTTCGAACTAGGGCTATGTTAGCATGTTCTTCATCTAGCTGGTGGTAATTAAATATGTTTTAAAAGTACATGGCTCCCTTTAAGCCTTTGTTTTCTGCGTGGTAGGTGTTTTGTGTCCAACAAGTACATTGCTCAATCACATTTTTATTTATAGCTCTACCTTTCTCCTGAAGAAAGAAAGAAGGTTTAGACAGAAGCTACTCAAGGCTGTTGGTGTGCAATGTTTGCAAAATGAGGCAGGTTGGTGGAAGCAGGAGAGAAAAGAATCATGTGAAGACCTGAAGACCTAATCTTAAATTCAGAAGGTGCATCTTCTTGGGGCACAGGAGGAAAAAAAAAAAAAAAAGTAAAAAAAAAAAAAAAGTGAGCTGTTTGTAAAACCTTTGGTGGTTTGTCCAGGTGGTTCAAGAAGTTTGTCTTTTGTATAGTCTTCTAAAAACATGTTTGCTCTAGAGATCTTACAACCTGGCATTAAGGCAGAGAGAAACACTGAGTTTCAAATGTGCCGAGTAAGTTTGTGACAGTTTTTTCTCGTTTTAAAGGAAATTAAGTTTGGGAATGTCAGAAGGCATAAGTTCCCTGTTTGATCCAGATGCTATTTAGCTGAGCTTCTGAGGTTGAGGACTTTTATAAAGATAGTGAATGACTGTAGATTTGAACGCAACCTTAATGTTTAGAGTCTACCAAGATACGTACTGTTTGGTCAGTAAATTCTTTGCATCATTTTAGTCTTCCATGCACAGAAATTGTGGTTTCTTATTTTCCGTGTTAATTTTCATCCATTTGTATAGTTCTGGTATTGCTGGAATATTTCCATCTTTGTATTGTTAAAAGCTGGATCTAATATCCAAGCAAGGCAGATATCAACCTACATTGTAATTATTTTTTCATGGCTATATATTTCTGCTTAACCTTTTAAAAAACATATTCATAACTTTATCTTGTATCACTGTTCATGTAGTTCCATTAAGATTTTCCTAAATCCTGTTAGAAGCTCTCTCTGCTCATTTATGACACCAGTGGGTCCAGCTGCTACACGTTTGCATTTAAGAATAAAAGACTGCATTTTGGTGGTATGTATCATCCCACAGAGAATGAATCTGGACATGTGCATCCACGCATGAATGCACGCACATGCTTATTTCCTTGATTAAATATGTACCCACTAATGTCACAGGAGCTTCAGCTTCAGAACCTGATGTGTCAGGTTGTTCCCTACTGATAACGTGTATTCAGATTCACTGCTAAAACAGAATTCATAAATTTAAGTCAAGAGTTCATCATCTAAGTTTAAATTAGAATAGGTTAAAATATGAATTTTTACATTTCCATTTCCTCTCTGATGTAGTTAATGGAGCAAATTTTCAAGCAAAAATTTGCATACATTTAATTCTGAATATATGCTTCTTTTCAAGAGGCCTATGAACTCTCAGGAATTGCTGGAATGTGGGTATAGAGCAACTTCAAAAAAAGGTCAAAAAAAAAGAATTAATTGCTATCTGTTGTCTCTGTGCAAGTCCTGACCGGGTGTGAGATGACCTATAGTTTAAGGTTTTGCTGATTGTGTCTCTCCTGGAACACACCATGATTATTGATAATGATGATAGAGTAAATCTTTATTTAAGATAACAGTTAAACAATTAACAGAAATAGCAACCAACAACAATACAGTGAAGAATGAAAAAAAAAAAAAAAGGAGTCCCTATGACTGAGCATTCTAGTAAATTAAATAAAAGGAAAATAGATCATTAGTAAACAATTAGAATCATAGAATCATTTTGGTTGGAAGAGACCCTTGGGATCATTGAGTCCAACCATCAGCCCTACTCTACACAGTTCTCTCCTATACCATATCCCTCAACACCACATCTAATCAACTCTCAAACACAGTCAGGGATGGTGACTCCACCACTTCCTTGGACAGCCAATTCCAGTGTCTNCCCCCAGGTCCTTTTCTACCAGGCAGCTCTCCAGCCACACTTACCCATTATTTTTATATTCTTTTCTTATCATTCGTATACAAAACTATTATCCCAGCTGTAATAGACCCCTATCAAGACAATACTCTGGAATGGTTTCTGTGTCATCATCTTCCGACAGTCACCTCTCCACACTCCCATATTTTTAACAATTTGGAAGAGCAACTAAAACCAGAGCCGCACACGGATTACACTTCACACCAACAGTCTCGCCATTCCAATGCATTCAGTGCATTTCAATGTGTTGCCATGTGGTATCAACTGTCCCAGTGAAATTTCTGTGTGAATCCGCTATTCATAGATATACTTTCAGTATTTATGTTACAATAGTGTCTGGTTGCCCTCTCTGAGACTAGAGTGCTATAAATTCCTCTAATTAAATGAGAAATAGCTTCTGCTCTTGGAAGGTTACTATCTAAATAGAATAGATGGGCAAACAGCAGAAGAAAGGATGTATTGTTAACCGTGTGTGGAAGACGAGGCGCTGAGGCACAGATTCAGGAGATGCGTGAATAACATTTTCTGGAGAAGGTCTGAAGGGAAAAAAAACCCTACATTTGCATTGACTGAAAACAAATTTCATTTTGCTCAAAAAATTAAAACTATTTTTCATTGAGAAGTTTCATTGAGAAGTATGTTTCATTCAACATGAGAAAAAAAAAACACTTTTTTTTTTTTTGAGGGAAACCATGGGAATAAAAGCACTAAATTTACAGATGTCACTCCATTTCTAATGAAAAGGTTTTTTCTACACCTCATCTAGTTATAGAGCTGTCCTAGGATGAATTTTCTCTTTATCTTAGCTCCAGTCAAGCTGTTCTATCTTACCAGTCAAGTTCCCAATCACAGTACTCTTATGTATGTTGAGGGAGAATGAAATGAGGTAATTTTCATTTTTTTCTGGTGACTTCAGTCCTAATTAATACAAATATCACAAATATAGATTTCTGCTGTTTCAAGTCATTATTACAGCTATTATCTCTCTTTTTCAATGCATATGTAAGTATTCCATGTAAAATGGAACGGGTTTGGTTAAAAGCAGTTGAAAGCAACCTATAGCATGTAGTATGTAATACCATAAAGAATTAAAAAAAGAATTAAAGAAATGTTCAAGACCCTCCAGGATGAGAGAATGGAGAGGTTCCAATATTTTCCAGGAAATTTAGTGTTATATAGGTGATGGAGTTTACATTCTAATGGGTTAGAGAAAGTAAACTTTACTGCTTGTGATTGTCATCAAAAGTTTTCAGAATTGCCAGCATAAGCTATTTTGTCCTTTTGGAAAATTTTAACCCATTCAGCATCCTCCAAACAACAACTTTTGGTTAAAAGGATTCAAATGTTTGGGTGAGAAATTAGGTGATTTGCTCAAGTCATGTGTGAAGTTTCTGGTAGAGGCAGAATATGCAGCATGTGTTTCTGTGTTCTAGTCCATATCACTTGCCCATTGATTATTGAATTCGAGGTACAGAAATGTGTAGCAATTTCATGGAGCTTCTCTTAATTGGGACTCCTCACAGATGTAAGCTATAATTTTCATTATAAGATTTTCTGTTCCATTTGGATTTTTCATGTTACATCAAAGAGAGTCATGTTTGTCTCTAGAACCAAAATGTAGCATGACTAAGAAAACACTAAGAACCCTTCTTAACTTCAAAATCCGGAAGGGCATGAAATTTTGTTTCCAAGGAAACTGCAGATTTTACTTTGGTAGAGGCTAAACCACAAAGAAGGTGTAAAAGCCATCTTGCAAATTGCCTTCACAGATGTAAAAGCCATGTACAAGATCCTTTGGTCTAGTAGTCCCCTCCTTCCCATCACAGAAGTGAAGCTAATTCCTTTCAATATATGTGAACTGACGAAGAAACTGGTTCTCCGGTGTCAAATTGTAAGAAAATGAGAATTCAGGTATTACTCCTGTCCATGAAAGACATAACTAAAACCTAAAACTTCTTCCAGAAATCGCAGTGAGGCACATTCTCCTCTATGGAAATAATGAAAATCTAGAATATATTCTTCCTTCTGACTGGAATGACATTCTTGTTTTTATTCACAGATTTTTACATGCTGGCAAGAGCCATCCCCCTGAAGATCTCGGGTGACATAATATATATAAAGTAAGTATAAAGTATTATGACATTTATATTCTCTGCCATTTTTCTTACTAAAAGCCAATTCCCAATAGGAGATCTCTGCTGATAATACAGTTTTTTAATACAAAAACTCTCAACACTACTTCTGTAAATTATTGTGATTTTATTTTTGCTTTTTTCTCCAACTGACTCCCAAAGCCAATTCATTTAGCATCAGTAATTAACAAAATGATGACTCTGTGCTTTCATTTACAGTGCAGCATGGTGAGATTATACAGTTACACTTTTCTCTTGTTGCTATTTTTTCTCAACCTCTATTGTGTCCTTCAGTTTACTACCTCAGATTTGGTGGACCAAACCCTTGGATACCAGAAATGCTCCCTATCTTAAAGGAAGAGCAGTGCAGATTTACACCTTCCTGGAACCAGCTGTAAAATCCCAATCAGATAAGCTTTCTTGGAATACTCCAGTATTCTTGGATTCCCTTAAATTTAAATCAAATGTCCTGTATATTACACAGAAAAACTAAAACTTTTGGACAAATAATATTATTTCTGAAGAATCAACCACCCAATATGAAATTCACATTTCCTTGGTGATTGCTCCAGCACCACCAGCACATTATACCCTCTTCACTTTGTTAACTGCCTGCCACAGTTGCATGTAGGCTTTATTTCAAGTATGTATTGATGTTAACTATTACTTTGATTAACTCAGAGCAGAGAATGGCTGTGCATAACAGGATTTAACCTTGTGCACATGCAGTGACTGATGAGTGAGGGTCTTCAGAAACTTCTGTCCTTACAGATGAAATTCTGCCCTCTAAGCTGCTGACATTTTAGTGATAGATACCAAGCCCACTTATCATTCAAACCAAGAACCTTCATCATTAGTAGCACTGGGAATAAACATTCATCACATTGGCTTTATTGTCTGCAAGGGCTGCTTTTATGTGCCTAGTTTTAGAGCTCTCTTTAAAACAATTTGGCTTGCATCGCAAAGTAAGTGAGAAAAAGCGTTACCTTTCCTGTTAGATGGCAAGAGCTATATTTTGAAATCTGGCATCTACACCATACCTCTCCCAGCCTTCACTGATAAAGATATAAATATTCTTCTGAAAGGAATGTGTGCCTGAGGCAGACAGAGTAGAAGTCACCACATAGCAAGGAGCAATTACAATTAAGTCCTTTAAGCTAAGTTGGTTATGTCTGGAATACATATAGTTCCCTGAATACCTTAAGGAAAGAAAGAAATCTTCGCCCTGCAACCTTCTCATTGGAATGCACTCAGACAATAAAAACCAATTTCTCATAGAGTTTAAATTTTATTTCATTTTATACCTTAAATGATTCTTTGTGATAAGGATGAAATTGCACTTTTACCCCTAAGTAGCCTGATTAGATGAGCCAGATTTAAATCACTATTCCAAAAACTGTTATTAGGGCCACGAAGACTTATTCGCTGCTGCTTTTCTGTTTTAGGATGGAATTATTTTATAAAATTCCCCCAAAGACATCCCATATGGAATACCATCTCCGATAGACAAAACCACATTTGGAATGGAGATAACAACCCTAAGCCATTGCTGCCGTCTGTGCTCCATTTGGCTCTGCCGACAGGTTCCATCATGTTGGACAGTTATTGGAACTTCTTTTTCCTACAAAAAGTCTCCAACCTGG
Source organism: Jacana jacana (assembly GCA_013400555.1). Classification (NCBI taxonomy): domain Eukaryota; kingdom Metazoa; phylum Chordata; class Aves; order Charadriiformes; family Jacanidae; genus Jacana; species Jacana jacana. The sequence continues at coordinate 3,917 of VZTM01006149.1, read as the reverse complement.
ACAGTTACATAACAGTTTAAAGAAAGAAAGCAAGCAGAGCCTCAAGGCCTTGAAAAATTAAAATCCTATGTTACGGGCAACAGCTTTAACCTGATGCTCTGTTAAGGTCCTCATGGAACAGCACGTAGATAACTGGGATATACTACATACCCTAAAAATAAATCATTCTGTCAGAGATTATTAATTTCAAAAGACTAATTTATTTGGTGGTCTCCTTGTTCCTTTCTCTATTAGATTGGTGCATCTCTCAAGCTCGGCACCAAAGAACAAAGACAACGTTTTAAAACGTGCATGCAAGGGTCTGACTGTCTCCTTGGCTGAATCAGCAGCACAGGTGGGACCTAATTTCAGGCAATACAGTGGCCTCGTATAACACAGAAGCCATAACATAATTTTATGTGAATAAAAATTCCAATGAGGCACTCCTGTGAGCACTGTTCTTTGCTTTTAAAAAAATGTTCTGCTATTCGTATTAATTTTATTGACATTTGCTGTAGCTATAAATGAAACAGTTAAAGAGCTGGAGGCGTTCTTCTGAAATTACTGTCAGCTGTGAAGAATATGGCAAAGCCTGTGAAACTGTTCCCTTTAGTGATCTCGAGACCTGCTTCTGAGAGAATGAACTCTATCTTGTTCTGTACAAAGTGGAGAATAATGTCTGTGGAAAGTGCTTTGAGAGGAGATATGTATCATGATGGGTAGAATACGATTCAGTAATTTCATAATTGTATGGAAGTAAAATGTATGAAAGTAGATGAGAAGAGCAGATAGAAATTGTTATCAATCTGTGTTGCAGATTCCATTTAAAACAAAAGCCAGCTCTTCACCCGAATGAAATGTCTGTTCTGCTGCATCTAGAAGGAAGGTTTATGTCTCTACTATTCTAGAGCATGTGAAGAACAATTTAAGTGATAAAAATGGCTTCAACAGCTCAGAGTTACTCTATTTTATAGTCAATTGCAAATACCTCACTTCAGTTTTTCTCAGAGCGGTCAGTGTAGTACCACCATGTAATGTCCTTGTCTCGTGTACCTGTCAGCATAACAAGGCCCAGTCCCTGGCCAGGGAGATGGTGCATGTGCCTCAGGAGTCCTGGCTCTCATGCCTCCACTCCTCCTCAGATTGTCTCTATCTGGCTGTGGAGAGTGACTCTCAACTATCTGAATTTTTAAAAGGGGTTTCATGGGCCAGGTAGGTCACAGAACAATGCTGTTAGCAAAGAAGCTGCAGAGCTGCATACACAGCAATCTATACAGCTCATAACTTGCAACCACCATGAAAAGGTGTTCTCTAATCACAATGAGATCTGCCAATATTATAGGTCAAAGATGTCAAAAGGTATGAGGCTTCTAATATATAATTTTTCATATATTAATACTACAGGGCAGCAGACTTCTATTCAGGCCCTTTTAAATTTTTTAGCTGTGCTATAACTTATCCCTTCTATCTCCTCCTTAAAAAAGCCACCTTCCTGAGAAATTGAAACCCTAGGGCTTTGTGGAAAAGGTTCCACCTTTCATTTAAGAAGTCAGAAAACAAATGGCACAATGTTTGTCAGCCAAGGGAAAGAATCATGTGATAATATCCCTCCAACTTTCTTCTTTACTGCTGCAAGAGATGCAGAGGATAAAGCATCTAAAATGTTCCTAGAAGCGATACTCAAAAATAAAAAGTGTTGAGATTTGCTCTCTGGAAGTTTCAACAGTTAACATTTCACCTGTTTGGCAATGCCCTTATTGAACTGGCATCATGCCTTCACAGAAGGTATTTTCAAAAGTCCCTGAGAAAAAGAATAGCTATAAGAATTAATAATATATGTATATATAACTATATAAATTCATATATATATATATATGGATTATGTTTTTATTCTATTGAATATTGGCAAGCTGCTAAGAATTATTTTAAGGGTATGTTTGTGGGTGTTTCAGGATTTTTTTTGCTATTTAGGGAGGATTTACCCTAATATTACTTTTGTGAGTTTCTATAAGAGTTCTATCTTTCAAAGCAGAATTCTATATGAATGTAGTGAATCTACATCCTTTTTCTTAAAACAATGTTTGTTTTTTGCAGAGGGAATTGGAGGGTTTTTTACTGTGATGGTGTATATGCACATATAGAGAGACTGAGAAGAGTAAAAGTTTATGTAGGTCCCTCTTTAGTTAATAGCAGAATGGGAATGATACAACTAACTGCTACCCATCTTCTCTCTGCAACAAATGTAGTTAACACTGAAATATAACTTTATCAGAGAAGAGACAGAGTTTATCAAGCAATTGGAAAAATAGAATTTATGAATGTTACAAAGCTGGTTTCCCCTGATTGTTGTTCATCATATAGCTTGGTGAAAATGACAAAAAATTGTTTGCAAGGGTATGAGCCTGTGTCTGAAACAGAGGCAATTGTAGCATTCTTCTGAGGGTAAATTTGTAATTGAAGGAATTGTTGTTTTTGGTTGTTTTTTTTTTTCTTTTCCGAGGATCTTTCAAAAGTTTTGAGCAAGAACTGTTCACACAATCATTCTCTGATATCTGTAGGTTTAGGACCAGGGACTACATGACAAGACATTTGCTCTAAATGAATATTGCTAAGCAACAAATCTTGAACCAAAAAAAAAAAATTTTCTTTATGAGAACAACTCTACACATGCACAGGTTACAGCCCATGGAGTAAAAAGATTGGAAGATAGCAAACTATTGAGATAGAGGAAATTAATTTCTAGAGGTTCCAGCAATTCACTGCCTGCCCTCACCAAAGGCTGGTTATGACAAAATTAATCAAATGAGATAAAAGAAAAAAAGTCTACTTAGTAGACTAGACTTTCTATAACTTTCTATAACTAGAAAGACAATATTTGCATGACATCCAAACTTCTCATAAAGGTAACAATAATGCTAAGAGTTTATGCTACTAGAGTGCTAAAAAGATAATACAGGAGACATAATTTAAACATTTCATGAACCCAAATGAATGGATCTCTTTTTCAGATATAGGACTTCATACATGTAAGTACAATTACAGCATGAAACAACACGAACACAATGCTCCTGGGCACATACCCAGGTAATAAAACTTCACTCCTGCCGCGGCCAGGAGCAGTCGAGCCCGACGCCATCAATCAGGAAGCCATTCCAGCAAGCACCCGAATCAGGAAGCACACCCAGGAAGCACCAGGGAGCACTCCCAGGAACACACATTCAGGAAGCACACTTTCAGGAAGCACCCAGGGAGCACTCCCAGGAAGCACACACCGTCGGGAAGCACATCTCAGGAAGTACACACCGTTCTACAGTTACAGGTCCTCATTCGCTAAGCACTACATTTCGGATAGGGAGAGGGGTATTGTCCACGAGCTTTCCACGCACTTTCCACAGGCTTAAAGTTGCCCCATGATTGGCTACAACATTTGTGTCATTTGCTGTTTCCCACACTTTGTTTCGCCTTCACTATACTTCGTTTCGCTTACTTCCACTTATTTGCATATGTGCCCTTTCAGTAACTCCCTCTTAAAGGGCCTTCTTTCAACACACTCCTGATTACCTTTTCCTATCTCCACAACAGTAGTTTGATATTTTCTAATGAGGAAACCTAAGTACGGTATGATGCCCCTTCCCTGGAAGTGTTCAAGGCCAGGCTGGATGGGGCTTTGAGCAACGTGGTCTAGTGGGAATGTTCCTGCCCATGGCAAGAGAGTTGGAACTTGATAATCTTTAAGGTCCTTTCCAACTCTAACCATTCTACAATTCCATGATTCTGTGATTCTAAAATCTCTGTAGCTCTACCTGACCAGATTTATTGCATCTTCTCTGCCCGGTATGATCCAGACTATTATATTCTTTCACACAAGTGCAGAAACCTGTATTTACAATACTGAAGATCCACATCCCTCACTTGTTCTTTCACAGAATCACAGAATA
>VZTM01006138.1:16986-28188 GCA_013400555.1 Jacana jacana | reverse complement strand
TGAAACTGCTTCAGTCTGAGAAGTATAACTCAGAGAGGCTGGCGATAAGGAATGAAGCAATGATGTCACTGAAGGCTAGCACAGTTCCCACAGTACATGGGGAGAAAAAAAAGAAGTGTCTTCACCCTAAACTTGTGTATCCTCACAAGAAACTTACTTTCTTGCAGAGGCAGCCAGAGTCTACCAGAAAGGGTGAGAACCCATAAGAGAGATCTTTTCTGAGAGAACTTTCCTGCTGGCACAACTGACGTAACCCCATCCTGAATAACCACACTAATTCAGTGATGCCCAACTCATTATCACCTTATTCTGCATTACAGAAAAACTCTAGTGGCTGAGGCNACCTCTAAGAGCCTATACATTTTGGTCAAATTATTTATTCTATTAAAAACAAACAAAACAAACCTCAAGCCAAACAACAAAAAATACAACAAAAACCAAAACAGAACACAAACAGAGATTCTGAGCATAAACAAATATTAACTTCCAAGGCAGCTCTATTAGATATTAACTCATTAAATTACTTTGCCTTATTATTTTATGCTAACTAGTCATTTTCACAGAATATTTAAAAGAAGTAGTAATTTCCCAAAAATAGACATGCTAGAGGTTGCTGCCTTACCTTAAGTACAGCTATAACAATGCTGGCATCCCCAGCCTGAACAGCAACTGAACTGAGTGTTGTTGTAGAAAGCTTCTGCTCTGAACTGTCTTCATTTGACATGGTGTTTCAAAATGGGACTTTGTACATTAAAGCAGACTTGAAACGCTCTTGCAAGGTCCACTGTCCATTTCACAGAGCAGCAGACTTGCTTGGATTCATTCAGTGAAACAGCTCAGCTAACACTGATTAGTCTGCCAAAAGGAAAGAACAGGAGGTTAAAAATAGACAACTCCATTGAGTTTATCATTCTTGAGAGAGATATGACACACCCCTAGTTTGGTAGCATTAAGCTGCCTGTTCTTTTTTGTCACCATCTCAAGTGTAAAGGGCTTCTTCCATGAACATCACCTGACACTGGCTAACCAAAGGAACAAAGATTCTCAAATTAAAACAGCCGGAAAAAACATCTACCATCAAGCCTGTAAAAACAAACCCAGTGGTTTGAGGTTTCAAAACATGCAACTATACAATCTACATTTTCACATTCTACAAGTGAAATATTTTCTTATTAGTTACTGAATATATTTGCTCAATGGAATCTTCCGCTGAGTCAAAGTATTTAAACAGGATGAACATGTGTATATAAGTCAGATGCTGAATTAAAACAGACAGGGAGGGTTTAATTCAAAAATATTTTCAAGTATAGTGACTGTAACAACCAGAGAAGGAAACAAGTGCTTTGTTTGAATTCTTAAGAAGTATTTTATTCTCACCTAAGACTAAGATAATTCATCTGCTTTTCAATTTAAACATCAGTTGTTCCTATAATCTTCATTTTGTTCTAAATGCGCATAAGGAAGACTTCTCTGATAATCGTTTAAACTCCACTTAAGCTTTTTATTCAGTCCAAGGAAATGAATAGACACTTTAAAATCACAGCATTGGTTTGGCATATCAATTCCATTGCCAGAAGCCAAGAGCATGCCACAAGTAGCCTACAGTACGAGATAGCAGCTGCTAGGTTTCCTTCCAAAGAACAGCTGAGAAAGTGACACTGGTGTTTAGGGTTGAAGGTCACTCTGGAAACACAATTCCACCCAAGAAACTACACACATAACTCTCCTTTAAGCATCTGCTTGCTTGATTTATTTAAAAATATCTAACATTTAGATATGATTTTATATAAACTAGATTTGCTAATTGCAAATTAGAACAGACAGGCCTGCAACAAAAGCCAGAACTGAAAGAAAATTCTAAAATATTTTGGATTGGAAGAATATTTGGGCAGTTACAGGGAATTTGAACAGATGTGTCAAGGTCTGGGATTTTTTGTTAGTTTGTCCATTGTCCTCCATCCTCCCCCCTCCCCATCCTGCAACTGTTGGAAGATTATAATCTTAATTTGATCACAATTTTCAAACCATAGATTTCAAATGGGATATCCATCTAGAAGGAAATTGTAGGGGCTTGTGCTGAACTAAATGGGCTTGGAAAATCAAAACAACATTTTTCCCATCCCCTGTAAGAACCATGAACCCTTAAACTGCTAAGAAGGGAACAAATATCACATAATTTTCCAAAACTTCCTGTAACACCCAAGAGAGGTTCATGAACCTCTGCCACTAAAACTTTATATAGATATTCACGAGACTTTTGTGGGTACCCATGTAATAGATATGGTAGAAAAGAATGTTTACAATTTAATGGCCACACAAAAACTGTAGAAGTCCTAAAGAAAACCTCAAAATGGAAACAGAAGAGCACACCCTATTTTGGTTTGGATAGAAGACAGATCCATTGTACAAAGCTTGCTAAATACTCAAGATCTTCAAAAAACATTTCTTAAATCAAGCAACTGCAGATTTTTCACCCCACAGGCAGGACTGAGAACAAACAGGACTTCACTGCAGGAAAAACTGATAGGAAAAAAAACAGCCTGACCTCTTGTTAGTCCTATAAAAGGGGTTGCAAACCAATTTTTGTAATATGTCAAAGTACGTCCTTGCGATTTTGTTCTCTCAGAAGCACATTTTAAGTGTAGCGTTTCATGGTACAATTTGGGCCAATCCATCATGTCACTAGGGTAGCCAGACATGAGAGCTGTTTTTTACTCAGGTTAAATGAGGAATCATTTTTCATAGTGCTGACAGCTAGAAATCGTGGAAAACCACCACACTCAAGAAGTTGACCATAAGCAAATTTGGCAGCAGCTGAGTCAGGTGATTCAACACATCTGAAAACAAATGCACGAATAATCCATCTATTTGGTTTACTGTAAGCATACAAGATAGAGACAGGAAAACATCAGAATAGCAGACAAAGGAAAGGTAGAAAGGAATCAGGAGCTATCTTATAGTAGGCCCTGTGAGGAAAAAGCTGAGGATTTTGGCATTGCATGATGATCCATCTCAGCTGTGTCCCAGGAAACAAAATTTAACAAGCATGCCTTTCTCTGTCTTCTTTACTTACCTATCTGTCATCTGTTCCTCTGTCTGAAACAAAAAAACTTGTAAAAGCCAGAAACAGGCAGGCTATCTGTGTCAGTAGAGAGAAATATTTTCCCTTTACACTGCTGTGTGAAAGATGAGAGTAGGAAGACAAGACGAAACTAGCATTCACCAGCTGTCCACAAGAAACAACGAAACTGAACAAATTAACAAAGGAAACAATCTCAGGAAAACAAATATCAAATCTCTTTAATGTAAATAGTGTCAGGTATTAGCTGTAGCAACTGTAGGTAAAAAGGATTTGTGAGGTAAACGTGAAAAACGTTTTCAACATGGAGTGTGTCTTATCAGCAGCTTTTTCTCATGTCTGGCAAGGGAAGTACAGCAGTCACTGTTTTGAGTTATGCATAGGAAAAGGGCCCATCTTCCTTAGAGATGAGTGCCTTTTTTGTTCAGAGCTTTGGAGCTGCCAACGCACTGTGAAAATGCCTCTGAGGAGAGACAAAGTTCACTCCCTGTATCCTCAAAGATGAGAGGTCCTTCACATTGATTGGCTTGTAAATGTAACAGATCATCTTTTCTTTCCTTGTCTCATGCCAGGGAAAACAGGCATACACAGCAATAGAAGGAAAGAGAACAAGGGAAATATCCCTCAAACTGATGGCATTTGTGTGGCTTGGAATAAAGTACATAAGCACTGCTTCCCTCTGGCAGCTCCACCTGAACAAGGGACAAATATGTCACACCTCTTCAAGTCTGTGGTTGCTGCTTTTTTACTGGCTGCTACCATCTTACCTGTTGATCACCAGCAAACACCAGCATTGACAGCAAACTGTCTACAAGTCTCCCCAGGTTCATAAAGATGATGCAGCCATGAAGGTCACATACAAGTGTGAGAGTTGAGCTGGAGGTATGTATTTCTCCTGGAAGAGGTTCCTCTCTATGCTACACTGGTAAAGTTTCTAGAATGACAAGCTGGTTGAAATTCTAACCAAGTTTTGTAATTCCTAAAAAGCAAACATGAGCATGCTATAACTATCCCAGCAGCAGTAGCAGCCAGGGGAGAAAGGCAGGAAACAGAACCGCTTCATCCCAGAGGTCAAAAAATTCATGTGGGGAACCGTACCTTGTAATATCATCTCTTCCTTAACACTAAATTAGAAATAACTGTTTCTTGCAGAGAACCACATTATAAAGGCTGCCAGAAAACAGAAGAAAGCAGAGGCACTTGCAGACATTACCCTTTTGCTTAGGGCAAGAGAGGCAAGACAAGTGGGTTCCAGGCACAAATTAATATCCCAGCATTCGGCAGCAGAACAAGGAATAGCATGAGCTGCTTCACCACCACCAGCAGAGCTATCAGATTAGGACACAGGCACAGCTGAGGGAAGTCTGTCCTCCCACCACTCCCAGATCACTCAGGGGTGAAGCCCAGCCTCGCTCCCCTGCAGTGAGGGGTTTCTCTTGCCAAAGTCACAAAAGCAACACTGAGGTGCAGAGTGGTGAGGTTATTATTACCTGTACAAGGGAGGAAAAGGGCCAGCTGAGGTAAATGAGATTAACTTCAGGTAAGTAAAAGCTGAAGCACAGGCAGAAGCCATTTCCCTGTCATTTTAGGGTTGTGAGCTTAAGAAAAGGCAGCCCTAAAAGAGCTGGTGACTCTGGTGGCCCAAAAAGGGGGTTGTGCTATCTTTGCCACCATGAAAAGAGAAGGCACATAAGTCCCAGTAAAGGGCTAGGAAACAGCTGTGCAAGCATGCCTGAGGGATAAGAGACACCTGGCTCCCTCTCAGCAAAATGTAGTAAAAATGAACCATTGTCCATGTTACCTGAGTTATTGTTTGATAGTTCCCAGATTTATTTTAAAGAGAAAAACATACAGTATAATGAAGCATTATACCCTGTATCTCCCATTCTTCCTGTGTGTTACCCTAAGTAAAACCTTTCTACTCGCTCCTTCATCACCAGCTATGAAGACACTTCATACCACCTTAAGAAATAGCATGAAAAGCAAACGCTACCCAAAAAGCATCATGACACAAAGCAGAGAAAAAGACCAAATGCAAAGGCATTCTGACTCATCCCTATCACACTGAGTATGTCTCTGTGAAAGAAAAAAACCACAACACTGTTATCTGTAAAACCAACAGTGTATCTGAGATGAGGAAACCAGGAAAGGATTTAACATTGCTAATTCAGTGCAACAGTAAGAGCCAAATCACTATTTGTTTGCTTCCAAGGACAACAACATCAAAAAAAAACCTCCATGCAGTAAACAGACCTGGGAAGTAATGTCAGCAGATATGTTTCAGTTTACCAGTCATTAATTTTTCATGTCTCACTCTTTCATCCCAAAGCATTCTCCTTCCACATAACCCTCTTTATAGATCCTAGAGGATTTTCAGAAAATATATATGCTATTTGTACCTAGCACTTGTCAAAATAGTACCTAAATCCCTACTGTTTATTAAATGATAGAAGAGATTCACCAAATTCAATTAGGGCTTGTAACCACATGCTACGTCACTTCAATCTCCACTCTTATATTAAGAAGGCTCATATAGCCCTTAAATTTAGAACTCCCATTTCTAAATGTTATATAAACAAAGACCATTCTTTCTAGCATCTGTAAAGACTTTAAAAAAAAGTCTTCCTGTTCTTTACCTGGCTTATATACAGGGTGAAGAGGAATGCTGACACAAAGGAACTGCTTACACTTTTATTCACTAGGCATCATGCTACTTGAATTTGTGAAGAGTGTACAATCGCCCTGATTGTTTCCAAATATACAGAAATAGTAAACCAAACTTGGTGATAACGTACTTATCTGATCTGCTTTCTTCTTATCTTGTTATCTTAGCACATGACTCAAGATGGGCAGCATCCCACAGAGCACCACAGAGGTGCTGGGATCTCTATTCGAGAACCCCTGCAGCAAGACAAATTTCTTGTTCTGAGAACACGTTAAAACAGTAGTGCTTTCAGAAAGAACTTCCTTTCCTTCTTAAATGCAACACTGTGCAAGAAGTTTATTTCTTTAGGTTCCTTACTCACAGATAAGCTTGAAGAGATTTCATACAACAATAAATCAGAGGAAGAGGACTACAAGCACCCCAGGGAAAGGAAGAGAAAGAGAAGTAGAGGAGCACAAGTCCCTTTGATAATTCTGAAGCCATTGGCAGCTCTGACTGATTAACAGATGTACCTCTAAACCAACTCATCTGAACAGATGTCTCCAAATCCAAACACATTAATTACTACTTGGTATCATTTTTCTTTGTAAGTTTAATTTTATTTTACTGTCACAGCCAATGAAAAACATTAAGCTGGATTTACACCATTCCTTAAAGTGACAGCAGCAGGAAAGACTGCAAGAAAAAAAAGTGACTTGATGACTAGTCAAATATAAATATAGTGGCAAAATAAAAACAACGAAGATTTTAACTGTTGAATGAGGCAAAACCATTAAACAATACAGAAAACAATACACAAGTGTGAAGCACAAAGTGATCCCATATCATTCTCACATGCCACAAAAGAGATCAGGCCTCTTAAGTTTGCTGAAGAAACGACAGGGAGGTTACCTCCACTTCAACTTCCTCAGAATCAGCTGGAAAGTAGACTTACCCCATCAGGACCCCTGGGAAGGCTCAGCATTTCTCTCGCTGGGTGTTGTCCAAAACAAAGGCTGCACAGCCTATGGAGCTGTGCTCTGATGAATACACGATGAAGCAGTTTTAACACCTCCCAGGTGGCACATAACACTCATCAGCACAGTTGCAAGACCGTCAAAAGAGAAAACAGTGGCCCAATGTATTCAACTGTAGGATGAAAAGACATTAGATAGTCCATTATTCCGTTTTTCAGGCTCCAGCAGCAGCAGCAGAAAGAAGAGTTTATTACACAAGATTCCTATGTTCCCTCGCCCATGCATGTAAAGAAAGCCAGCAGGACTTTTGTTACTAAATTCCTTGGGAGCATTTGAAATTCCTTCCTGATGTGGTGTGTTAGCACAGCGGAGTATGTGCTCTGCACCAAATATAGATGTAAGACAGGCTACACTTTCTCCCTGTAAAGAAGGAAGATTAAGATGCAGATTTTAACCTGTATCTAAAGTCTTAAGGCAGCCAAAAACTGTCCCATTAATAAGGTAACTATAGTGACAGTTTTAGCCCATGTTACTAATTTCTGTGTTTAACTTACATTTACAATTTAGATGTATTGACAGACCATTTTCTTTTAATTATTTTTCAGTGTTTATACATGAATACAGAAATCTGTATTAAACTTGTGAAATAAAAACATAAGTTAAAAACTCACACAGACTGTTCAAAGAGGCAGTTGTATGAGTGTAGCTGGGTTCTTAAGACCACCTTTTTAGAGTGAAACAACTCTGTTCAATCTTATCAAAAGTAATCAGCCAGCAATGATGCAAAAAGATCAGCACAAGTCATTCATCTAACAGGAGACTAATTAAATAGATATAGTGATAGTAAGCACTTCAAAACATTGAAGTTGTATTGTTGCTGTTGTTTGGAAGAGTTGATTTAAATAGACATTAATTTCAGAAAGCTAAATTTAGAACAACTACAGAAGTATGTTACGTAGCCACACTTCTAAAAGCACATTACTTCAGATATTTTATATCAGGGAGGGTTTACTCAGAAGACAAAAATTCTGTAGTGGAATTGAATTTTAGGTGCTAAAGAACAATGACACTTAAATTACTTTTTAAAAAGTAATTTATCAGCAGAGTTATAAATAGCAGTGCTTTGTTTTGTTTTAAAAAGATAACTCCATCTTGTACAACTCTGCTACTTGAAAGTTCACACTGCTGGACATTGCTCTGCATATTCTGGTCACACAGTTCCCTCTTCCAGATCATGGTACCTCTAACAGTGAGCACGTACCAGGTCCTGCCAGTTCCTTTCAAGTAAGTGCTGAATGGTGTGACACACTCAGAAGATGTTAAAAAGCGAGAAATATTGAACTTCTCTCTCCCCTTCCACCTTATTTATCTGAAACAGGGTTGTTTCACAGCTGTGCTTCGGCTGCTGACACCCAGTGTATCTGGGGTGTGACAACAGGATACGAGGATACTCACTCATTGCTCACAGTTTGAGTAACCCTTTACACTCTACAAAGGGTGGCGCGTAACATTTTAGAATTTGGGTCCTGAGTAAATTTGGGAAGCATTGCCTATATTTAAAAAAAAAATCCTTATTTGCCCCTGCCTTCAGTATTCTTCCAATGCTAACTGAAGAGCAGTTAAGATGGATTTAAATGCTTCAGAGTCACTGTCACCCATAGCAAAAATTTCTGCTGCTAGACAATAACCAGGAATAAGTGATTTGTTCCTTGTTCTAGGCCTGGGTGCTCAAACATCATTTGATCTGAATGCTGCCATCTGCAGTAACAGGAGGTTCAGTTCAGTGCAATAGGAAAGGTTCCGTGAACAGAAACTTGGTAGCAAGACCCTTTATATATACCATTGTTCTTCACACTGCTTCCAAGCAATATCATGACGACTGAGCTGTCTGCATGGCCATGTGTATGACAAGGCACCGTAGTGGTAAGCAGTAGACTTAATCCTGTGGGGAGATCATCTTGAAAGAACATACGCTTATCCTGGTGGACATCTTTTAAAAACAAGTGTTTTTCTCTGATGCTCCTTTCTGATGGAGTGGCTTTTCTTATTTTCTACCATTACAAGAACATTCAAGAAGTCCTAGGCTTGGAAAACTGAGTGGAGGCTGGTGAGATGATATCATCCTTAGGACGGTATCACTTTTCCCGTGTCTCAGCTAGTGGGATTGATTTCTTATTCCTTCCAAAGATTAGGAGGTTTTTCCTCCCTCCTCCTGAGGGGTTGCCACTGGCTCCATAGTTCTTGGTTACTGGAAAGATGCTATCTCTGCCTGCTTTCTGCTTCTGGCTGGATAAGGTAAGGATGAGAGCCTACAGTTTGAGGATGACAGCCTCAAGGAGGAAGTGAAAGGAGAGAAATTAAAAGTTCTCATTTTTACCACACAGGCTTCAGCTTTTGTTTGAAACACTACTCAGACAGTTATAATGCTCCTCCAACCTCTCAATGGACCATCAATCCCCTTTGCCTGTGCTTCCTGCTCCAGAGTGTGCTCACAACTTGTCTTCTACAGAAATGACCCCTTTTCTACACAAAAATATCCCAGAAACCAACAGGTTCTTATATCCTTACACATGAAAGGATCCACAGACCAGGTGATAGAGATAGAATGGTAAGTGATAGAGAGCTGTGTTATCTTGGTGTTCTGCACATTTGGCTCACCTGGGCACCAGGACTAGGTTTTCCACACAGCACAGGACCCTGGCAAGTGCTGTGCAACAGGAAGCTGCTACAGGAAGAATTTTGCCACAGTTCAGGGTCCTGAAGGAATGGAAGCCCATGCTGTCAATCCAGAAATGGGTGTCCTTTTCCACACCACTACATCCAATGCTGTAATATCACCAGAAGCCTCCTTTCGTGCAGAGATATATATAGGACATCAGTATCTTTACCTGGCTGTAGCAGGGAAAACCAAAAAGTGATCTGTCAGCATGTCCTTGTTAGATATGATTGCAGATTTCAGGGGGACAAGGACTTTGGATCAGCTCTGGAGGGTGCACACTCCTCTGGAGTCTCTCTCATTGTCATCCCAGGATCTCAAAGTCCAACTTGGCAGCATGTTCCCATCTGACAGTCTCTTCGGGCTCTTCGCAAGGTGCGATCATTGTTTAAAGTTTTCAAGAGCACTGCTTTCAGCCCCTTGACTTTGACACAGCATTCCTTTTCTCTTATGCCTAGCAGCAGCCATAAAAGTGGCAGATTTTCAGGAACCACTGAATTGTTCTGCTGTCTGCTCCAAGCAGCTTCTGGTTCTTCTACCACATGGATCAGCCATCTCAGGACCTCAGGTTTCTCCTCTTGAAATTCAGCAGGAGGCAGAAGATGTAGCTCTCACCATGGTAAAATAGCATAAAATGGGAAAGAGGACAATTTTTAAAAGGTTGATAAGAAAAAGAAGGGATTCAAATAGGAAAATGGAAGATAAAAGACTAGACATGATTTTGATGAATGGAGAAGGAGAAGCTGAGAGTTGCAAGAACGAATTAGGAACGGACGATCAACTGACAGACAATCAGTAAGTGCAAAGGCACACACGGCATTTGGCCCTTTGTAGCAAAAGAACTATGCCAGGGTATTGCAAGAGCCCTGCATTATTCAAGATCTTGCTATTGAAGTGTCTGTCTAAAGTATAAGCTGAAAGAACTTGGCAGAAGGTGGCACACATGTTGGTTGAAAACCTAATGTCACATTAAGTGTTGGATCAATTTAAATTACACTTAGATCTAAGCTTCCAGATTAGTTTTCTTCTAAAGACTAAATTGTATGTAATAAACAGGGCTCTGAGAGCTTAATAAACATGCAGTGAATGAACACAGCCAGAACTTCACTTTAAAACTGCAATATTGGTGCAAAACAAATCAGTAAGTTGACTGTCTGTGACCATGCTATCAGTGTTAGACCTACAAGGTATAGGTTCTATCTCTGACCCTTTTACAGACACACATTTACCATCAGCATCATTGCTAATCATGCAAACAAAACAGTTGCTCAAAAACTTGTTTTCCGAGATTTAGCCATCACAGAGCATCCAGTAACATGTTGGGGTTTTTTTGTTTGTTTGTGGTTTTTTTGGTTTTGTTTTTGTTTTTGTTTTGTTTTTGTTTTTGTTTTTTTGCCAGGACAGAAGTCCTTTCACGTGAATAATGGAATAATTTCTTTTTGACCACTTTTTCCAATTTCTCAAACTAGCTTCTTCTGAAGTATCAGTCCTCTAGTGAACTCTGCAGTCAGCTGCTGTGATTAAGGATCCCCACTGCTTAATTACCTTAAATTTCACACTTGAAAATAGCTTTGCCCAGGACAATAATCACCATCTTTGTTTGGAAAAGGATACAAATTGAAGTTTAATGACATGATGGATGTAAGATTTTCTGGTATAACATCCTGTGATCTTCCTCACCGTGTGGAGACAAGAGGCAGGCAAACACTATAGTTGAAATTTGCATTAAGACACAAATCTGCACTGGGGACGCTCTATGTGTAAATGGGATAGGGGGGGGGGGGGG
>VZTM01006138.1:996-16967 GCA_013400555.1 Jacana jacana | reverse complement strand
GGGAAGGAGACATCAAATCAAGTGCAGCTGTAAACATTGTGCATTTTTAAAATTGCACAGAGGTTCTTGTTTTGTTTTTAGCCTTAACACAATGTTGATATTAGAATGCTTGAGGCAGACTCTCACGGGACGTGTTTTCAGGCATCTCATTAATTTGCCTGAGAACAGTACTGTGGCCTCACTGGCAACAATAACATTGCTAGAGTACTGACATAAAATTCACATAATGCAAAATAACTTTCAAATTAAGCTTTTGACTGGTCACATCAAGAATAAACTGACATTTTTACAGTGGGCTTACTGGAGATACCATGGCGTCACTGGCTGTGCAGTAGGGTTTGCTCCAGTCTGTTCCTATCCTCTAATCTGCAAATGACCATAAATCAGGGTGTCATTTCTGAGGAACCCTGTTAGGCCTTGAGGCAAAAGGGACGTATATCAAGTAAATTTAAAATAATGCTGCTAATGTTTTTTCAAATCCTTAGTTTTTCATATTTGTCTATTTTCACACTGGTTATTTAAAATCATGCAATGCTTTAGAGTACTCCCCAGATTTAAAAAAAGAAGTCTTTAATAATCCTCTTAAGTAGCAAAATTGAATATTAGATTTAGATTTTTTTTCTATTTTTATATTTATTCTATTTATATACTTTTATATTCTCTTTAGATTTTTTTCTATTTCTAGATTTGTACTATTGTATTTTATATTTTTTTTCTATTTATACAATTACAGTGGGCTTTTCATTTCTGTTGCTAAATCAAGAGAAAGTTTTTTTTAAAATAACAATTTCTCTGCCTCCATTTTTTAACTCACAAAGCTTAACATAAGCAGTTCAAGGAGAACACATAAGCAGTTCAAGGAGAAAGTTGAAAGATAAAAGCCACATTTCAGTGAGGAATCCGAGAACTTGGTGTAAATTAATAGAAACTTTTGAGGAGTTCTCTGTCATCCTTTCATTACACAGAAGGCAGAGACAGATGATGCACTGTAAGTCATCCCTTGTCAATGCAGCAGGATCTGTAGTAACTATGTAGGAGAACCTTGCTTTCAGCGTTCCAGGCATAAAAATAGCATGCAAGAGAGTACTTTGTGGGCTGCATAGCTCCACCCCCCAGCAACTTGATTTGATATTAAGTATTCTGTAATTAATCCATTTCTCCGAGTTACTCTCATTATGTTACTGTTTCTTCCATATGCAGGGCATTTCATTAACTGCCTTCAAAGAGTGAGATTGGGCTTCTCAAACTTCTTCATAGCCCACTTACAGACACCATATGAGTTTTATGAATATTTTCATTGTAAATTCAACTTTTACAATTCACCAAATGGTTTTATTACACCTTTTTCCCCCTCCTTTCTTTCTGCTCCCCACTGCTCTTCAGGTCTCACTACCATATATAGGAAAAAAAAAACAAAACCATCACCTCTGTGTTCTAAGATGAAAATTATTTGAGCTGTGCTTTTTATATCCTCTGGGAGTGAGTGATTTCCACGGCTATAACATCACACCCACTCCTGAATGTTAATAAGGTTTCTTTCCTAGGAACCCTGTGAAGCAGGGAATGCAGCTGCCATCCCCTCCCCAACAGACACACACGTTGGCAGTAGCAACCATTTCATCCTGGAAGTAAATTCTTCTGTGGAAACAATGAAGAAACTCTTTAAAATGTCAGTTGGATCACTTGTTAGCAGAGAAGACAGATTAGCAGTAGACAAGTGGACACCTCTCTGATAAGGTCCAGAAGACAAAGCAACAGCTAGAGAAGAGTTAACAGCTAACAGTGAATAGCAAAAAGAACTCCAACAGTTCATGTTTCTGTCACCTGCAGGAGCAAATGCCCTGTTTTTTTCATGAGTGACTGGTTCTGTAGAGGTAATGCACCATGAAATGATGCCTGCAAATGGCAGCTACCTAATGGATCGGTCATATATGATGGGTAGAAATAAAAACCTTAGAAGGCTCATCAAGCACATGGCTCGCTGCAGACTCTTGATGCTGTTTCAAGCACAGCATTAATAAAACCCCTGGATACAGCTGACCACATTACTGCGTTTCTTTGGACACATTTGTCTCGGGGAGGAGGAAGGCCACACTCTGAGAGGCAGTGAGTGATATAAAGCAGACAGTGGGGCATCACATTCACATCATCACCACAGATATGTGGAGTAGCAGTCAAATGTGTTGAATACATTGTACAATCTTCACCCTGCTGAGACCAGCTTGCAGTTATCTATCATCCAATAGAGGGAGGCATGCAGAGCGGCATACAAAGGTTCAGAAAGAGAACAGTCTGCACTGAGTACCAGTTTAGAATATGGCTTGTTCCCAAGTCTCTAAAAGTCATACTCGCATCACACCATCATAATAAATATGAAATAACCACACTGCATACGTTGCCTGTGGAAATGGTTAAGACACCATGAAATTTAGATTACTCTTTCCCAGTAACCTAAAAACTTTAAGAGGAGAATGGAATGTTTAAAGCCAGTTATAACTTGGCCAAGACTTAAAAAAATATAAACCCCTGGCATAGTACTTGAGATAAATGTCCTACTGGAGCTCTCCAGCCCACTGCAACTCTGCAGCGTCTGATCCTGTGAGGCATGGAGATCGTAAGCAATCCAGGCATGCCTGGGAAGTCAGCAAAGACAGTGGGAATGCGCTGTCACTTGCCCAGCATCTGCAACTCTTGCAGAGAAAATGAAGACAGGAAGCAGAAGCCCCAGAATTGTGATGGCAATACATACGCTGCAAACCAAGCATAACACAGTGAACCACATCTGAAAATTACACCACTGAAATTAACACATTGACTGCTCCTCCCACAGTGGAGAACAGTAACAAATAAAAATCAAGGCCTCGTTGTGATACAAAAGGCCTCCAGTAACAGGTCTTCTATCAGTTCGTCCAAGAGGCAGATTTACAAGTTCTTACAGCTAAGATAAGCTTCACTCTCTATTTTATTTCCATAATTTATAGATTATTAAACTTAATACTTGGTGTAAGATCTAGGAAAGAATAAATAATATGCTGTCAGTTCTGTTCACTACTAAAGGAGATTATACAACTCTTGCTAACACAACTGTTTCCACTTAACAACCTGCTCTTAATATATTCCAAAATTATGAACTTAAAACCAATTAAAGTTTAGTTTCCTTTGCTTTTCTCCGTGCTTCAGAAGTTTGAAATGTTAAGTCAAATCTCTTTCCTCTCCAGCTTATAAACTGCAAATAACACTAGCATACAGAAAATTAGCTTCACTTCTCCAACTGAAATTACATTTTTAAAACTGGGATTTTCACTTCACTTTTGAACGTTTTCCAAACTATATCCTTAGCACATTTGAAGTTTTAAGAAAGTGTATTTTTTTCTCTTCTCCATTCAAATGAAGAATTTATGTCATGAGTCAGTGCTCCTGTCATCTCTATACTATATTCCCATAATCTTTGCTGTAATAGAGACCTACATAAACAAAAGTCAACTTTGACAGGAAAAGAGAAAGCTGTTGCCTTAATTTTCATTGCTATTTTGAGCTTAAGTGTATCATTAATACTTTACATATCCTAAATACTTTAAAATATATTCTTTCTCTATATATTCTTCTATTACCATAACTATTTACAGTCATACAAGCATCTATTTTTTTATTATTATCTTTGATATTTGATTAATAAGTCATCTTCCAATTTGACAAAATTAGATGTGTTCCCACCAGTTACATTAATGATTCACCTTCAGTAACCTTGTAGTAACCAAAGTAACCTTGAAGTCACAGAAAAATGGCCTTAACATTGCCATGTGCTTGGGACATCTGTACAAATGGACCCATTAGAAGGGGGAAACCAAGTATGTCTTACCTGTATTTCCATACAGAAATCTTTACAACAAAACTACCTCCACCAAGCCTCAGTTGAAAAATGAATATATTGAAGAAATCCTTGACTCCATATCCTTGCAAAGGCATGCAATTAGTAATTTTTTAAAGAATTTTCAATTAAAACGAAGTCTTGACATGCAACAATGCTATAATGATAAGATTATTTATGTGGAAGGAACAAAACTGGGATGATAGTGGGGAACAGTGATTTCAAAATGATAATGCAGCATACTTGAACATCTGAATTTGATTCCCCAGCAGTAACGCCGTAATAGCATGCACATTTGTTGTTATCTATTGAGAAATTGTGGGAATGATGCACTACAGGAAAGACTCAGTCTACTGAGATTCAGAATGACTGTGCAAGTAATATAACCACTTGACTATTTGCCTTTGTATCTTTTATTTCAGAGAATATCGCTTTTTCACAAACCTGAAAAAGATAACAAATAATTCTCCAAAGAGATAATCAAGTAATTACCTTGTTGGAACAACGTTACATAAATTCCAGCTACTCAAACAGTTTTGGCCCTTGCATTTCACATTTTGTTGTTTTTGCAGCTATGGGCTGCAGTATGGATTGAGATCCTGTATGATTAGACCAGACTTCTGATTTTTTTCTTTAAATTTTAGAACAGAGCTCTAACATATCTAAGCATTTTTACAGTGCTGACTCACTGTTTTCTGTTGCAAGAGTCTGGAGAGAAGTTTGTAACCACCAACTCTTTGCTTTCATTCCAGTTTCTCAGCATTTTAGCTCTGGAGCTTAAGTAATGTGCTATTGCAGAATTTCATCTGTAGCTTCAAAAGCTTCCTTTCTTCATAATGATCTCTTTATACAAATTAAAATTATCCTGAAGAAAGAATTCAGGAACCTGGGGTTAATATAACATCATTACATGCATTACATTAATGTTGCTGAAAGCCCATGACAATTATTCCCTGTGATTATGACCTGACAATTTTAAATATTTAGTATTTTTTACTGAGATGGAAAAAATCTTCCCCCAGTCTTTTTGCCAGCTGACGACATTCTTAGAGTAGCATGATGGTATAAGAGGTGCTATACAATCCCAGTGCACACATCCACACACAACCCTTCTTCATCCCCTGCTGTACCTCCAGAATAACTCTATTTGAAGGCTCAGTCAGTCACACAAGATATACAAGCCTCCCTGGACCAAATACGTTTTTTCCAAGAAAAAAATTAACCTTGTTAGTCCTGCAAATCACAATACGAAGTCAAGCAGTAAACAGAATCTATCATTTTTTTATGGAGACTAATGCAAATGCATACATACCTTTCCTAAGTGTTCAGGCATTTTAAGTGCCTGTCAGTCTATCCAACTGATGTACCAATAACAATGGGTGACACCAACCAAGTCAAGCACCATTCTGATGCTGCTCACTGTCCCAAAAACACACTTGGGATTACATTATCAGAAAGAGTAACAAGATGCTTACCATATTTTGAAACATTTCAAATACATCTAAACTTAGCATTTTTCATTATTTATTTCATTATGATGGAACAGGGTTGAGTCCATCACTTCCAAGTCATTAGTCACAGCATACTTCAGAGTATAACTACATGCCCTACAGTCGATCCTTCCCTGTTCTAGTGGTACCTCCCCATCATGTGCTTACACGCAACACTCTGTCCCTTACAGTGATACTTACTGCAGGTGATTCATGTTAAAAAAAAAAATAAAAAAACCCCACATTTGCATCTTTTGGAACTCTTGTTATTTGAATCATTTTTGCTACCAAAAAGCACGGAGCAAGAGCCACATGTAGAGCCCCCCCACTACCATTTGCAGTAGTGCCTACATCGACAAGTAACAACACATTACCTGAGCAGTTTTGCCTATTAGCACGTCCCTATAGAGCTCATTGACTCTATGTTGTTAAGGGTTGCATGTTTCTAAAGGTTCGGTAGCAAGAACAACAAAAGATGGTAGATTGACTAAGAGAAGACCGGCACAAAAACCTCTCAATTAGTTCCATTCCACAGCGTTCCTGACAGGTGGCGTTTATTCTACTCTTTCAGCAAGACGAGAAGTCTCACAGTTCAGAGGGAGGATTCAGAAATACCTGGCAACCGCACGCAAGGTGACCTAGAAAACAACAGCCGTCACTCCCGACACACAGCAAACGGGCAGATCGCTGGGAAGCAGCGCCTAACCAGCCAGAGAGAAAGGGGAAGGGAGCAGAGGGAGGAATGGGGGGTCTCGGTTGGAGACAATAGGGTGAAAGTGAGAGTCCACTGGCCTCTAGGAACACAGAGCAGCAGACAAGAACAGCCTCAAGACTGGACTTCACACACTGAGCCAAAATTAACATCGGGGTTATTTAGGGTGCACGGTCATCAGTTCCAAGTTGTGTACACAGCTGTCACATGAATGATAGGAGCTTCTGATGCTGTTCTGGTTTTACATACGTTATGGAGCTCTTAAACAGAATAAAAAATTAAATAAAAACCTGCAAATATGCCTACTGCAAACTAATATGTTCACAGGATTTTATACCGAAGACCATTATTTACTGTAAATAGATCTCATTTACAAACAAGTGCTGCAGAATTAGAGGCACACTGCTTATTAATGAGGAGAATAATCTTAATTTACTTCTGTGTTTGTGCTTTTTATTAAATGTATGTCGAATTTTCACATTTAGGTTCTTTCTAAATAAATTTTTCTCATCCAATTACTAGCCATAGTAACAGCAGCTTCCTCAAACAGAATTGAACTAAATTAAATTTTCAAATATTATATTGAAAAAGTATCTTCATAAATAAGGTCTGTAAAACTTCAGTTGGTTTTGAACTAATATTAATGTAATATCGTACCACTGCAACAAATGCATCCACAAATAATTGTATTTCCTTTGCCAAAATAGCCTGAGAGGAAAAAACAAAACATAACCTTATCACTGAAGTTGAAGAGAAGCCATCAATTTTGAATTATTAATTTTTATAGAGAAACTGCTGTATTTGACACATCACTTTCCTGTGGAGAAAATGTGGAAAACCAGCGACAATTAAGGAAAGATATTATTTCAATGACAGATTCATCAAGAAAACCTGCAGAGTAATAACAAAATGTGCAAAAAGAGAGCATTATTTTTACTGTTAGCAAATTACAGTGAGTTAACATAAGATACTCAGACCTACAGTTGTTTGACACACAGTATTCTAAAATGGTCAGACACTACACCGTCTTCCAGTACATATAATATTGATTTTATCCACATTAAATCCTGAAGAGTAAGAAGTTAACCAAATTATGCACAGAGCTGATTTTGTTTCAATCCATTTCCCTTCTCTTAATAAATTTCATTTTATTACTAATCTCATGGTTTTAAGTTGCTTATGAACTTCATGTTAATAATTTTTCATTAGATGACAATCTTTAACCTCAAAGGTACTACAGCAGGGCTATTCACATTACTCAAGATTCTATAATCAAAACGATACAAGACTTAGAAATAAAGCAAATGAGAGATATGCCAGTCCTACTTGGGAACAAACCCGTTATTAATGTACCACCAATAAATGCACATACTATCTTAGTTCTCTGTAAGCAATGCCATCAGAAGGTAAGAAAACACATAATACAGACTCGTCCTTATTCATAACTGTTCAAGAGCAGTTCTCCTTATAGCTACCATGCGTTAGAATGTATTTAAGAAAAATTATACAGACTTTGTAAATATATTGGGGAGAGGGAAGAAGGATTGCTGATTTTTACTAGTATTTATCACATAAAATGTACCACAAATGATATTCAGAAATACAGACAAAAACAAATTTATATTAGATTTTAAAAAGATGATTTTTATTAAGCACAAACAGCTTTTAATACATTATCAATACAAATAGGAAAACATCTGTTTAATGAATTTGATATATCAAAGATTTGATGGGCAGGTTGCATACTGGCACAATAAAATTGATCTTTTTTTTTTTAAAGTATTTAAAATTAAAATTATAGGGTCACCACTGTCTACACTGCAGGAACCTTACCTACAGTCTAAAATTACTACATCACCTGGGCATAGGGGCAAGCAAAGAACTACAATTTCATAGTATGGAACTCCAAACACTTCATTAGCACCATTCAAAGCTTGCATCAGCTGTTTAACTAAGAAGCAGCTGACAGGTCAGGTAAAGCTTTACAGCAAATTTCAGTGCAAAGTTTACAGTTTCTCTTCATAAGATACTTGGAATCTATGGTTTCATAGCATGTTAAATAATTATGACTTGATAGAGGTACAGTGTTAAGATGCTGAAAACATTTACTTCGGAAAAAAAAAAGATGAGACTTATAATGGCTGTGAAATGCATTTTAATATATTATGCCAAATTCTGTAATATGCAAACAACATGCTGGATTACAAACTGAAGTCCTATTATGAATTCATAGATAAGGGTCAGTATTAGCTGTCTGGGGTAGTGGCTTCTGGTTGTCTCAGCTGCTGCTTTTTCAGGCTAACTAGCTTCATCTTCTCTCTAATGTGTTCTGCTGCAGAAGCCATATCACTTGGGCTCCCAAAGTACTGCTCAGACCTGAAAGAATAAAAAACACCCCCAAAAAGTTATCAGCGTTAAGTAAGACAGTGTGTATAAATATACACGTAAATGGCACAAGAAAGCACAAAACAGATAAAGATAGGCACTTTTTCCATCTCAAAATTTATAAGCCAACTTTACAAGTCCTTGGAGAATCAGTGATAAGGCTTGATACCAGATCTTGATGGAATCATTACAAATCCTGAATTTTATACCATTTTATACTGAAAACATTCTCTCAACAGCCAGGTGCTGTTCTACAAGTGCAAGTAGATACTTCCTAACACTATTTTTTACTGCCATTCTCTGGCTACTCCCTCAAGTCAGTCTGGCAGTTTTGAGTACTGTGATGATCAAAGAAATCTGAATTCTGAGGCTATACCATTTCTGCATTATTTGAAGGACTCGGTGTATGTGAAGTCAGGCACATACTGCCAAATTATGTCATCTACCTCAAACTGAAAAGAGCATATGGCCGTGTAAGCTGATCTCTCACTCAAACACAAAAACCAAAACAGTCAAAATGTTAGAGAAAACACTAACAAAGCTGCCAGCGAAAGAGGATTTGAAAAGAATCCATGTTTCAGAAGAACAGGTATAAAATCTAATTATAAAGCACAGACATTGAAGACTGGAAATAGTGGTAGGGCAAGGGACTTAAGACAGAGTGGCAGGTCAGGCATAAGCAGACAGAAAAGTTCTTTCACATAGTTGACTAATTTGTAGGAAACTCCAAGGGCAGCAGACCGCACAACTGCACATGGGATCACAGTATGGACAGGTATTTTTCCTAATGCGGATTAAAAGCCATGAGCAGGACAGAGAACAGTGACCTAGACTTACAAGAAGACACTGACAAGAGTCCAAAGCATTAAAGAGGCTGATGAAAACCCCCACCAAGCTTTACAACATTTTGTGTGTTCCCATATTTCTCAAACTACTTCTAGCAATGAATGAAATCTTTGCCATTGTTTGTTAAATGCTTCAAAAATAGAATGCCAAGGGATGCTGGGCCAAGGATCCTAAGATTTAGGAGAGCTAAGATCGCAGTTTTGATAAAGTGGACAAGTAGAACTCTGCTGAAATGCCAGAGGGGTCAGAAACAATGTCCAGGATTCAGTCAGCCTGTCTAAAAGGCAAGTGTATCTATACCTATAGGAGCATTGTGCTAGTCAAACTGCAAGAGTGGGAAGCATCTTCTTTCATGGGGAGCTTTCACAGGCTCTAATGTTTGTTTTTACTTTAATAATCTATCTGCAAGTTACATGGGTTTTAAGAATAACAGTTGCTACTTTCATTGGGTCACTAAAATCTGCTATACAAAAGTGTTACCAAAATACTTCAAACATAACACTTAGGGCATTGGTTCCTTTCTCCCAGCCACAAAAAAACACTACTATTTTCAAATACAGTACTGAAAGGGCAGTAAAAATCACTACCAGGTCAGGTCTGGGCCCATCTTCATGGATAGAACTCCTTACTGAAGGAAACTATACTGCATTGGGAGTATGATATTTTCGAAATAAGATGACAGGAAATTAATTTTCATTACCAACTTCCTATAACTGTGTTTTTCTGTTTCCAATCTCATGTCAAATGGTTTCAGCCTCTAATTCAAAATATCGATTTCAGATTTCATTCACTATGGTGCAGGATCCAACACACTCAGAGACTAGTTTCAAGGCTTGGTTATACTCAGAAGAAATTACTGCAAGGCTAACATCACAATGGACAAGTGTATTTTACTGAGCACAGAGAAATGTGTTCTATTATGGCTGAAACTCTAAATTCAATTTGTTTTTTTTTTCCCAAGACAACCACCAATTTCTAATTAGTATGAATAGCTCATAAGGAGAGTACTGGTTTAGAATTGCAAATAAATTAAACAAAATGCCATGATTCAAATCTGATATCTTTTTTCAGGGAGAAGATATCGCGACTGGCCATTCTTCTACATACTTTGCTGGCATAAAACAAAAGTAAAATCTAGTAATCTCTGAATGTGAGTCACTACTTTGAAATAGTGGGCATGTTGTCTTTAAGAAGTTTGTAATTGGACCTGCCTGTTTTCCATGAAAAGATGGGAAAGAATTTTTAATAATTATTACTGCTTTCTAATTTCAGCAATCGGCACTCAGGATTCTTCTGCATACAACACCATTATGAAACTTTACCCAAAGCATATAGAGTAGGCATTAAAAAAAAAACATTCTGCATACCCATCAGGATAAACTACAGGCACTGTTAGTCTGTCCAACAGTGATTTCCCAACTGCTTCAATTTCATCAAATTGCTCCACGTCATTAAAAGCTTCAGGCTGCTCTGGACATTCTTGCAAAATCTGTTAAGGGAAAGAAAAATAAAATAAAAAAAGAAATACAGCATGAAGTAGACAAGGGATAGTATATAGTCTTTTACGTGCCACTAACTGGCTGAGTGAATGAGAAATTGAAATACTCATATAATTCAAGAAACAAAAATATTGATTAAGCTACATTGAGAAGACAGGTCAGGGCTACCACTGTTATATTCTGAACTAGAATGCTTTACATAATTTCTCAGAGGGGAAAAAAAAAAAAAAAGATAGCATTGCAAGACCATATTCCAGCAACAAGTATCAAACGCATAAAAATAGTAACCTGCCTGGAAAAAACCATTATCCCACTATATTTAGCATGGGTGCGGCCTCACCTTGGATACAGTTTTGGGCCCCACATTTTAAAAGGGATGCTAAGGTCCTTGAACATGTCCAGAGAAGTGGGGTTTTTTTCAGCTACCCATTTACTTTTTTCTCTTTAAAAATAAAACTTACAATTGCCTAAAAACATAGCAATTAACTACTGCAATAAGGAAAGAATGTTCATAATATGGACTGAGACAAATCAACTCTTAGGAGTTTATAAACCACTGAATTCTAATTGGTAACGGGTTAAACTTTTTTCGGCCATCTGTAGCAGAATAGAGAACATATTTCTCTTTTTGCAACTCTCAATGCCTACAAATTCAAAGTATTTTCCATTAATACAAACAAGAAATGAATACCAGGGAGTAGCATGTGAATCAACTTTGCACCTATGTTCTCCTTCAATGACACAATTTATTTTTTTTTACCATGTGCAAGGTTGGCTTGTTTTGCAGTTATGTGCAATTTTAGTGTCAATATTAGAGATACATACTCTGAATTGCTTTTCTAAAGCGTATGACTTCAGAAAAGAATGGTTCCTGGATGAAAAGGCCCTACCTCTCATGATCTACATTAATGGATGTTAACTTGAATTCAGGCATTTGAAAACTTTTGACATTGTCCCCCCTGTCTTCAGCAAGCTGTTACTGAACAGCAACTATCCCTCAGAACATTATTGAATGCTTATCCTCCTCTGTGGCTTCTAGCATCACCCAGCTGGGCACAGTGGTGAGGCACTTTGTTATAGGACTCAGAAAACCATACCAAAGCAGAAGTGTGTTTTGAAGAAAGCATGTTCAAAACTCTTCAAGTGCAAACTACACGATGCAGCAACACAGCATGCATGGAAAATAAACTGGTGAGAGCTGCGTTCATTTGCAGTTTGTGACAAGGACATCACATTCAAACGCACACCACTTGAAAGGCAATGCTCCATTTGACTCTCCACAGATCTTAAGTCACCCCGTAGCCTTATATTATACCTTGCACAGAAACACAAGTCAAGAAGCACTCCTTACCTTTAACAATTACAGTCTAAAACACAGAAAGAAAAGCTTTATGATCAACATCAGAGCTCCCCTCTGAAGAGTTAAAAAAAAAGGAAAAAAAATTCTTCCCAACCTCAACTCAATGCACTTGAACTTCAGGGCTGCTGTTCTCCTTTGTTACACAGCCCCTATAGCAATGTAGGTGTGCAAGCAATAACACCATTAAGTATTGAAATTAACTATTAGAAAAATATGGTTAAATAATAGTTAAATTATTGTTAGAAAAAAAGTTGTTCTTTCTGCCTTTTTTCCCCAATATTCATGCAGGAAAACACACTGACAACTTCATTTTTATTTTTTTTTACATTTTGTTTGCTTAAATTCTGATAAGAAATTTTTCTTCTTAAAAACACAACACTCACCTTTTCAGCACTTGAATGAAATGCAACAGCAGTTTCCAGGCGGTGCACTCTTTCGTCAGAAGTTACTGTAAACTGTTTCCACACTCTGTTCAGTCTTGGAAGCGTGTCCCCTGAGGACCTGGAAGTGCATCGCAGGGACTGGCACAGGACAACAGTCGCCTGCAGTAACTGCCTCCCATAATCATAAGTACTCTAAAAGTTGGAGGGGATGGAAAAGAAAGTACACATAAAACCTCTGCATTTAACTTGGGAGCTAATTAGCCTCTTAAAACAACAGCAGACAAGTTTATGAAGCATTCTCAATTTAGATCCACAAAGTATATTGAACTAATCCAATCTAGTAGAAAACACTGGTGAAGTACAAATAAAATTGTAATAACCAAACTGTGCTTTTGTTCTTTAGAAAAATTAAAAAATAATCCTCTGTATTCTAGCGTTCACACTGGCAAAAGAACAGAGCTTCCTGAAAATATCAAACACCTGCTTGGATCTTACATGGGACACTTGATATCTACTGCCAAGATGACTGTTTGACTGACTTCAATGTCACCATGTTTGTGGTCACCCAGCATACAGGGGCATTGTGGCACATCCCTGTAGCAGCAAGCTACCCTCCCCTGTCATTGCCAGTTCTAATTCATCAAAAGAGACATAGGTTCCAGTCTAACAGGTGTAATCTGAAAACAACACATTTGCTAATTAGCAGCTCTCAATTAGACACTCCTAAAAGGATTAAACATCTAAAATAGCACCTGAAAAAGGCCCAGCTGCACACTCTCCATTCTTAAGTGAAATGCTTTCACATGTATCTGGTAACTGTTTGCATATTCAAGATTTGCAAACAGGAGGGCAAACACGCCCTGTGGCTTCAGTGAGTTTCAGTAGACTCTTCTACAGCAGGATTCGTTACTCGGCTGCTGCAGTCAAGAACTAAAGCTGTCAGTTCTGTTCAACCACTAACTCTGCTAGTGCCAAAACCTCCCAGAATGAAGAGGACCATCAGACACCAACAGTCAACTATCTGGTAAACCAATATAAAGACAGGCTCTGTTTCACAAAATACAGTACTAAATAGACAGAACCAAATCACTCATCCATATGTCAGTATTTTGACTGCAGTCCTTCAAAAGTCATCATAAAGGCTGCTTGAAATATATTACTTTTAAGACAGTCAATGTAAATTTTATGTTTTGTGGTTTGCATTGCTTATGAGAAGCAGAATAAACTCTGGTAGTAAACTGCAGCATTGCTATTGTTGATGGAACTTCAAAACTTTGTTAGGCTCATCACCAATTCCAGCAATTATGATTTCTTCCTGAAAGGCACTGAGGCAAACCATTAAGACTACTAACAGCTATTCCATGGCTGTCCATACACATACCAATTCTATTTAGGAGATCTTCTGAAACAAAAGCCATACTGCTAAAAAAGTATTTCATTTCACCTGTGCAACATCAACAAATTTTCGATGTTTCTCCAGCAAAACTTTTGTTTCTTGAGCATCATCACCCAATCGGATGTGTGTCTTCAGCAGAGCATCCAGCAGTTCACTTAACCATTCTACTGCCTTAAAAACAAAAGAATAAAAATTAGAAAATTAAAAATAAATTAAACCAGAAGCAGAACTTTAGTTTAGTTTAGTCAGTGGACTACAAAGACCAGAATGATGAAATTCTGTAGGCATTTCCATACCTGAGCAGCATCCTCTTCACATTTAAATAACTGTACCATCTGAAGCATCTTCAGTCGACGCACATCCACCATATCCTCACACCTTAAACAGTAGCACAGACAGACTCACCAACACTTGCATAGCACACAATACACTCCTGAGTTTGACAGCAAAGTTTTCAGTGAGCAACATTAAGATACATGCGTTTATGAAAAGGCAATTAAAGCATTTTTGTGCTGCTCAGCCCAGTCAAAATATGCAATGCTTTGTTTGTTAACAATAAGAAATATGCAATAAATGGAACTGAGTACTATAACCCACAAAAATCATGATCCTCCAAACTCTCCATGCGGCTAAGATACAGACAGTAATAGCAGCAGTAAGTACAAAGCCTTCCAGCAGCATTGCAGGTTTCTTATCTTGTTGGACTGGTAAGATTAACACACACACCCCTCCCCCCCCAGATGCTTAGATGACTCATATTTTATCCTACTGAAGTCTAGGTGAAAGCTAGCTTAAACTGGCATAACTCTGAATTGTATGGTAAACTAGTAGCAAAGTTTTCTTGGTTAATAAATGAGTGCTGTTTTTTATTTTTGGCCATCTAAAGACTGTAATAATTGAACCTTTATATGACAATGTCCTTTGCTATAGCTTGTCAGGAAGCATTTAAAAATATTTAAATGCATTTAAAAAGCTTTAGCAGAATGACCTTTCACTTCAGTTTCAGAGCCTACAAAGTGGTAATATCCAGACTCCTGTCCAGTGCAAATGGAATTACTAATGGCAACAATAGTTAGAACTATAAGGGAATGCTAAAGACAGTATGCAGATCCATTTTTTCCAAACTGGTTGCGAACACAAGCACTTCCAAAGAACAGTTTGTTAGCATGCTGTGTTTTGTTACACATCCTGTAGTGCTGTGATGCTTATGGAAAGGAAATTTGTTGCTCTAATAATGCAGGAAAACTGTTTATGGGTTCCAAAATCATAACTAAAGGAGTAAAATGCCCCTAGAAATAAACATTATTATATACGTGTATACAAATAGTGATAAACGTTCAACAGAGTTTGGGGAAAAACAAAAATGTAAAAAGGAAGTATTACAAAAATCATTGCTAAATGCTGAGGGACAGTAGTCCTTTTTTGTCTCTCGTCCAGGCTGAAGAACCTTGTTTAATCATTCGTCACCTGGAAGCTGCTTCACATCTTACTGACGTTTTGATCTTCTAATTGACTTCCCACCATTCTACATCCCTTCTGAGAACAGGGACCAGATTTGTTTGACACTTAAAACACAATGTACAAATCTGCATAGTGAGACAATGACATTTTCCTTTTAGTTTTCTATTCCTTTCCCAATAATCCTTTGCGTTCTACTTGCTTCTCACAGTCTGACTGAACATCAAAGCAACTTTTTCCAGTGTTTAACAGCTGGTTCAGAGTCCATTACTCTGCATACGAAATTTTTCCCTCTTCCATGTCTGTTTCTTTTCTGAGTACTGAATTCCAACTGCCATTTTATTGCACAGTAACACATAGCTGTCTATAGCTCTCTGCAGTTGGCCCTCTAAACACAGGTTCTGCTCAAGTAAAGAGGGTTCAGAGGACATACTTAAAAGAGTATCTTCTCTAAGCATTACTGAAACACATGGTTTCTTAAACACTAAGATCCCTAAGAAAACAATTTTTAAGTGGTAGAATTAATTCCTAAAATGAGCAACTTGATACTCTTTAGATCTTGTCATTCCTTTCA